>JALPQI010002321.1:0-114855 GCA_025490895.1 Thaumatotibia leucotreta
AATCTCCTTAATTAATTGTTTTTAATTTTTATTAAGTATTATTTAAATTATAACCATCCTGTTTTTACTGCATTATTTCCTCGGTTTTATTATAATCAATGGTTAACAACCAGTTACAGATTACCCGTTTTGCTCGTGTCACAGAGAGGGTTTTGATGTTACAATATTTTAGAATTGAGTTGTACACTGAGATTTTTCCATATGTGCCTAGTCTCCTAGCAAATTTTGTTTTTATAGATGGTTTTTTCAATATGAAAGTGCGCTTTCTCAGCATATTTTTGTGCAATTCAGTGCCAAGTAAGTTTTTATGGATAAGTACACAGGTTCGAAGTATGAATAGTTGTCGAATGGTCAGGACCCGGGCCTCTCTATACAAATCAGTTGTAGCGAAACGAAAGGGTTTACTAAGCATAACCTTTAATACCGATCTTTGAGCCCGTTCTGCTACTAGGAGTGTGGTTTTTGCTGCATTACCCCAGATACTGACACAGTAGCTAGCCACAGATTCGCAAATAGCTGTGTAGACCATTTTTAATACCCTCCGGTCTGCTGAGTCCCTAAGTCGTTTTACGATCCCAATTGATTTCCTTAATCGTTTTGCCAAGCCATCGATATGAAGTTTAAAGTTCAGGTTTTCATCCACCATAATTCCGAGGTATTTGATGACGTTGCTCCGCCTGATTGTAATACAGCTACACGGTTCGAGGCTCTCAGAAGTTGCCGGCTTACACTTATGAATTTTAATTTGGCAGTCTTCAGGAGGTTTGGATGCTGCCGTTTTATGAAAGCAGATATAATTAGTTTTTTTATGATTAAGTGTCAGTAAGTTTCTCTCAAGCCATGAGTAAATAGTTAACATTCCCTGCTCAGCTGCTTGGAAAGTCTCCTTCCATGAATCCCCCATAAACAGTACAGCCGTGTCATCGGCGTAGCATATCGTGTGGGCACCTTGAAGATCCAAATCGTGTATGTCATGTATATATATGTTGAAGAGGGAGGGGCCCAGCAAGCTGCCCTGCGGAACGCCGAAATGCACTGGTAAGGGGTCACTTTCCTCGGTACCAATCTTAACCAGCTGGCTACGACTCTGCAAGTAGCTTCTAAACCAGTCCAAGGGAATACCTCTCACCCCAATCCGTTCAAGCTTGTTCAAAAGTATTTTGGGCGACACCGTGTCGAACGCTTTGGCTAGGTCTATAAAAACTCCGATGCAGTTTTGATTTTTACCAAGACTTTCTGAGATTAACTCAGTTAATAGTGAAACTGCGTCTTCGGTGGATCTATTACACCTAAAGCCAAACTGTCTGGGAGATAATATGTCATTCGCTTCGATAAATTTAGTCAGGCGTACATTAACTATTTTTTCAAGAAGTTTTGAGAACGTGCTTAAGAGCGAAATAGGCCTATAGTTAGCTGGTAGGTCTTTAGGGCCCTCCTTGTGGATTGGCGTGAGTGAAGCCACTTTCCAGCGTTTAGGAAAGCAACCTGTAGTTAAACTAAGATTAAAAATGTAAGTTAATGGATCGCATAAAACATACTTAAAACGCTGAACAAAACCGGGATTTACACCGTCCAGACCAGGGGCACTGTTTGGTTTCAGTTGTGTAATAGCTCCAAGAATTTCTTGTCGATCAGTAGGTTCCAGAAAAAGGGAATGAACTGGACTATTCTTCAGTTTTACGGACGAGGCGAGGCTTTCTTCCGATTCATTTGAATAGTGGAGGATATCATTAGCAAGATTCTGGCCAGCCGTAACGAAATAGTTATTCGTAATGTTAAGGGAGTTTTTTGCGTTATCTGTGATAGTTAAAAGTTCAGCGGCAGAGCCACATTTAATTTTGATGTTACAAATATTTTTTAGTGTCTTCCATAACTCTTTCGAATTCTTACAGTGAGTACGAATCTGATCACTCTCATACTGGGTTTTCAACTTACGTAAGAGGTTATTGTAAAAATTTCTATATCGAGTGTATATAAGTCTGGCCACTTCATCGTTAGGATTTTGATTTGATTTAGCATGTAGTCTGTCACGATGCCGGGCACACTTCACAAGTCCCGGTGTCATCCAGGGTTGTATTGTACGCTTCGTTCTGCTTACTTTTAAGATAGTCTGATTTGACTGGATAGTTTTTTCTATAGTGTCCATAAACAGTTCTACCGCTCCGTCAACGTCCGGCAGCGAGGAGACCTCATTCCAGTCAAACGAAGTTAAGTCAGACTCTATTCCTTCGAAGTTAAGAATTTTATGGGATTTGCAAATAGATTTGCGATGCTTTACACCACGGGCAAGACCCATGATCGCTATTTTATGGTCAGTGATGTCAGTGTTACATACCATTGCGATAGCTGAGAGTTTTGACTTTACATAGATATGGTCTAGGCAGGCCTTCAAGCGAGTGGGTTTACTGATAGCTGGTTCGAGCCCGTGTTCAGCATTTAGACACATGTATTTCATAGATTCGCGTTCCAAAATATCAATATTGATGTCACCTGCTACTATTAGATTACTACTTTTCTTATTAGCTTGTAAAATCTTGTCTAGGGAGTTTATAAAGTTATCCGTGTTTCGGAAGGAAGGCGACCTATAAATTCCTATGATGGTGGCAGTATCAGGTATGTCGATGATTAGACCGCAAGCTTCCACAAAATCTGGCTCCGAAACCGTGGCTGACCACTCACTTTTGATATAAACCACCACTCCGCCATTTTGATTTATATTGATATTTGTATAATACGAGTTATAACCCGGGATTTCATTTATAATCGTAGTATCACTGAGCCTGCATTCCGTAAGTATAAGAACGTCAAGTTTTATTTTTAATCTGTGTAAAAAGACCAGGAATTGGTCGAGGTTCCTGTTGATACTTCTAATATTCAGAGTTAAAACCCTAAAGTTATATATACGTGACAGTATTTGAGTACATGACTCCGGATCCTGAACCTCGAGGCACTTAATTTCATTGATCAAATCTAGATCGTTGTTTAAAGCTAAATTTCCCATTCAGTATTGTAAATTTGAAAATTAAGAATTAAATACGCAATAGCTTTGAGATTTAAATTTGAGAATGCACTAGAATTTACACATGACACTTTATTTGTGATCTGGATAATTGTATGTAATTTTAATGTATACATCGTTTTCAGGGGATGGGTTATATTACTTATATTATTATTGTAGGTACAGTTAGTAACTTTTACATATTTATAATGACTATAACTTCTAGACAAATATGCAAAGGCCGTGACAATACAGGTGAAGCAATGAATTAAACTAAAGTAAAAGCTAAAAAAGTCTCCTATTGAATGACGTTGTTCGAAAAAATCTGGTCTTGATTTACAGAGTTCACCGGAGGGGATACGATTTGACCGGTGTCTTCCTGAGCCAGTGTTCGGGTCGCGTCATCACTTTTCTGTGCATTGGACCGCAATTTCTCCAGTATTGCTTCATTTGATATGTGGATGACAGAACTGGTTTCAGTCCGACGCATGAAAATAGACCCGTTAGATGTCCAAGCAAATTTAAACTTAAGCTCTTTTTTCATCGCGCGCGCTTTACTAAAAAGTATTCTATTCTCCTTTGTTAGATGTTCGTTTATATAAATTTGCTGATTTGTTCCTTGGACACCCAGGCTAGAAGTATTCAACTCGCGACGGACTCGAGCAGCACGTAAGATTTGGTCTCGCGGGTCGCGGCGCGCCAGTGTAAGCACCACTGGCCTCGGCCGCTTAAGCCGCGCGCCAGCCTCCTCACCCCGCTTGCCCACGCGCCTCACGTCGTCCACGTCCCGCGGGTCCAGTTGGACTCCTAGTTTGGTGCAAATGACGCTCACGACCTGCTGGAGGTTTTCCCCACGACATTCAGTAATACCCGTTATTTCCACGTCCTTCAGATAGTTTCGCTGTTCCTTAAAAGCCAGCTCTTGTCGTAGGCCTGACACCTCGGCCCGTAAAATTTTCACCTCGGCCTTGTAGGATTCAAGTTCTTTTAATTGTGTTTTCATTTCTGAGACCTCGTTGCGAAAGTCGGCGATATCCTTTGAAGTCTGGTTTAGCGAGGCTGTGAACTGCGTTAAATCTCTTTTCATGGAGCTAAAAACGTTCTGAAGTTGTTGTAAAGCCGATGTAAAAGTCGTGAGCACCTCCTTTGGAACAGGCATCTCTGCTAGAACCTGTGTGGTCTTCAAAAAACTTGATTCGTCAGTTTCGTCAGACAAGATCTGATCGCAGTGGTCGTCCAGGGGACGCATTTGAGTCGTTGCGCGGACCGGTGTATCGTCGTTCCGGATCGGTTTTGAATTTATTTTACAGCCGGGGCAAACATATTTGTTTATTCGAATGGCCTTGTTGTCCTCCCGGGATAACTTTAGGCAAAGAGAGTGATATTTTTTTTGACATTTTGAGCAACAAATTGTATCTCCGTCTCCTTTCCGCCCAAGTGGTTCTTCACATCCACTGCACAACATTATGTAGGCACAAGGTTCTATTTTCTTAAGTTCTTCCGATTGACTTTTACGCCATCTATCGTTAGCGTAGTGCGTTTTAACTCCATGTACCGATGTTGCTTGGGATTGTTGAGCACGATCGAAGCAGGCGATTGCGCGAGGAGGCTGGTCAGAAGTACGGCACACTGAAAACAGATGGCGCCACCAGTCAGGACTAGACGGGTTTTAGGTTAAGAAGTGTGCTTTTATTATCAATTCTTAAGGAAGAACTGTTCAAAGTCACTGTATATATTATGTTTTAGAAAAATACACGGTGCACTCATTAACTATATATAACACTTCACGAAAGTCTGGGGGCACGAACCACAGGCTCGAAAAGTCACTCAACAATCACTATGCAGTCACAGAGATTTTTTATAAATATCTCGTACTTAACACTATAATCACAGGGATAACGTTTGTGCTGGTGTTTAACGGTATGTCCAATAGTTTAACACTGATTTCACTGATTAGAAACAAGAAGATGTATTTTAGTTTGAATAAAATCTAGACAGCACATTATTGTTATTGTTAGTTGGCTACAAGTTAGTTGGCTTTTTAGGGGTTTTTAGTAGGATTTTTGGGTAAAAATGTAAAATTGTGGAACAACTCAAATAGTTTTATTAAATATTTTTTAAGTAACACTACTACATGTTAGTTGCCTTTTTAGGGATTTTAGCGGGATCGTTTGGGTTTGTATGTCAGTCCAAAATTCGTTGCAATTTCGCTATAAGAAAAAAAAGACTAAATAAAACACCTTTGTTCAGCGATTCCCGCTTTATAGTTTGAGTAAAATACCTGTAACACGACATACAGACAAACAAATGAACTAGTAGTCAGTATCAAGTTCGGCAACTTGCCCGTCAAAGCTGACGTGGACGCGGATTTCAGTATAACCTGTTCGGCGCACGCTCGTATGAACTTGACGGTCCGGACTAGAGCCGAGCCAGCGGAGCGAACGTTGTTCGCGCACGTCAATTGCACGAACTTCAGATACAAGTTAGTAGCCTCT
This sequence comes from Thaumatotibia leucotreta, assembly GCA_025490895.1. Classification (NCBI taxonomy): domain Eukaryota; kingdom Metazoa; phylum Arthropoda; class Insecta; order Lepidoptera; family Tortricidae; genus Thaumatotibia; species Thaumatotibia leucotreta. The sequence goes on from JALPQI010002321.1 coordinate 5,494, forward strand.
TTGGTCTTTGGGGGGTTTTTAGTGGGATTTTTGGATAAAAATGTAAAATTGTGGAACAACTCAAATAGTTTTATCAAATACTTTTTACGTAACACTACTACACGTTACTGGCCTTTTTAGGGATTTTAGCGGGCTCGTTTGGGTTTGTGTCGGCTCGTAGTAGCCTCTTTGGGGGGTTTTAGTGGGATTTTTATGCAAAAATGTAAAAAAAACGTGAAAGAACTCTAATTGTTTTATTAAATATTTTTTAAGTAACACTACTACACGTTAGTTGCTTTTTAGGGATTTAGCGGGATTGTTTGGGTTTCTGTGTCAGTCTAAAATTCGTTGCCATAAGAAAAAAAAGACTAAATAACACATCTGTATTCAGAGATCCGCGCCTTATAGTTTGAAAAAAAAGACTAAATAACACATCTGTATTCAGAGATCCGCGCCTTATAGTTTGAGTAAAATACCTGTAACATGACAGACAGACAAACAAATGAACTAGTAGTCAGTATCAAGTTCGGCAACTTGCCCGTCAAAGCAGACGTGGACGCGGATTTCAGTGTAACCTGCTCGGCGCACGCTCGTATGAACTTGACGGTCCGGACTAGGGCCGAGCCAGCGGAGCGAACATTGTTCGCGCACGTCAATTGCACGAACTTCAGATACAAGTTAGTTGGCTTTTTAGAGGTTTTTAGTAGGATTTTTGGGTCAAAAAGTAAAAAAAAATTGTGAAACAAGTCATTGTTTTATTACATCGTCGTTGAGATTGCCAATTCCGTTATGTGCACAATTTCAGGAACTGAAAAATCAATTCAAAATACATATTGTTTACAGTCTTCTTTTGTCAGATCATTATGATTTTGCACAATGTCAGTTTTGGCAAAATCAACGACGAAATATTTTTTTAAGTAACAGTACTACACGTTACTTACCTTTTTGGGGGGTTTTAGTGGGATAGTTTAGGTTTCTGTGTTCAGCGATCCCCGCTTTATAGTTTGAGTAAAATGTCTGTAACATGCAGACAGACAAACTAGTAGTCAGTATCAAGTTCGGCAACGCCCCCGTCAAAGCTGACGTGGGCGCGGATTTCAGTATAACCTGCTCGGCGCACGCTCGTATGAACTTGACGGTCCGGACTAGAGCCGAGCCAGCGGAGCGAACGTTGTTCGCGCACGTCAATTGTACCAACTTCAGATACAAGTTAGTTGGCTTTTTAGGGGTTTTTAGGTGATAATGTAAAACAAAGAATTCTGGAACAACTGAAATTAGTTTATTGAAAACACTACTACGCGTTAATTGCCTTTTTGGGGGTTTTTAGCGGGATCTAGGGCCGAGCCAGCGGAGCGGACGTTGTTCGCGCACGTCAATTACACTAACTTCAGATACAAGTTAGTTGCCTCTTTGGGGGTTTTTTGGGTAAAAATGTAAAATTGTGGAACAACTCAAATAGTTTCATTAAATATTTTTTAAGTAACACTACTACACGTTAGTTGCCTTTTTAGGGATTTTAGCGGGATCGTTTGGGTTTGTGTCAGTCCAAAATTCGTTGCAATTTCGCCATAAAAAAAGTCTACTAAAAATAACACTTGTGTTCAGCGATTCCAGCTTTATAGTTTGAGTAAAATACCTGTAACATGACAGACAGACAAACAAATGAACTAGTAGTCAGTATCAAGTTCGGCAACTTGCTCGTCAAAGCAGATGTACCAACTTCAGATACAAGTTAGTTGGCTTTTTGTGGGATTTGAAGTGGAATATTTTGGGTTGTTTCTACAAAAACCATGTTCAAATCATCATCATAATCTGTCATGTTCTTGTCACTTCCATTAAAGTCGGAATTTTCGGGTTTTTTTTGTTTGAAAGTATTGATTTTTTTAAGGCTCAAAATCGCTAGTTCTATAGATAAAAAAATGTGTCTAGGTTATGTCTTTTTTGCGGCGTCTGACAAAATATACAGTACTGACACAGAATTTAATGTATGAAATTTGGTCAAAAATGGTCGCCTTCTTGCCGATTTTGTTCGCCGAATATTAGGTCTAAACTTACTTCTACAGAATCTTGTCTCTCATAATTTATATTTATAATATCTATTTTGATCGCAGTTCTAACTTAACCCACTGTATAACTAATGTAATACTTAAATTGGCTAATGATCTTTCGGCAAATAAAGATGATACCAAAATTCGTATGAGATTGTCTAGAAAAAAGTTATGACGAACGAATGCCACCCAGATAAAACATTTCAGCTATCTGTTTGTCCAACATCTGTTAACATAATCAATTTCAAATCCAACCAACATGTGCATAGCTGACCATCAACCAGTCTACGGAGATTATCATCATCGACCAACAAATCAATGACCGTAGACCCTTTCCCTTCCATTACAGGTTCGCCAAATCCGACCATGCGTTTGGCGTTGAAGACAACGTGACTCTCACCACATTCTTCGTCTACGTGTATGACTTCAGACCCCCTCTGTGGATACAGATATCATTCTCTCAATACCCGAAACTAAATCTGCAGCAGTTCTTCATCACGTTTTCGTCGTGTTTTCTACTGCTTTTGCTGGTTGCTGCTGCGCTTTGGAAGATTAAACAGGTTTGTGTTTATTTACTGGAAATGGACGATTATATGGTAGTAGTTTTTTTTCTTGCTATTGTGTCAGACGATTCAAAAATGCTTATTAACAGGCTTACTTGGATAAAAAATCGTTTCACTTTGATGCAGTTTTTGATAGTTAAAAATATATGGATAAACAAATAAAACGTGGAATACTCCCTTTGACAATCATATCGTCGACTGACAACCAAAACTCACCATAAAAACTGTCACTACTCTTAACAACCTCTTATGTCAGTATTGAATCAGAACTGAGACACGATCTCTATTTCAAGTAGGTATTTGTTACTTAGTAAGTTTTGGTTGTCAACCGACGATATATCAGTAGACATCGCTATGATTGAGACAGTCATAAACATGTCATTAAAACTTATAATCAAAACGCACTAAGCACTCTTATCACATGCAGCTTAGCTTTTTGTACGCCAATGGCTGATATATGGGCACCTTAGATTCAACACCAAATTCCGATATATAAGTCACGATCCACATAGCAATTTAAACCTAAGCGCAGGTGCGTAAAGTTCAAATTCGGTTTTGACACTTCGATTACGTGGCGTCTGAGTGACAGATTTTGTATGTGACATGATGTCGAAAAGGTTAAATTACCCAGCTTTACGTCGTTCAAAATGCGTAGATCGTTATTTTTAGAATGTCTTGTCTATGTCAAAACGTACCAACATCAATGTAAATAAATCTCAATATTGCAAGCCATACGTAAAAATGGCAATGTGCTAGACGCTCGAAATATTAATTACTAAATTATGTAAAACTTTGAGTATTCATCTATCATGCATAAGTTCACTTGAGATCGCATTTAGGCACTGTGTTGTGGGGAAAATAATTTTCTTTTTAATTTCAGAAATACGACTTGTATAGAAGAAGACAGCGGTTGTTTGTAGAAATGGAGCAGATGGCTTCTCGACCGTTTAGCCAAGTCTGTGTAGAGTTGGAGAAAGGAGGAGCAGGTAATTTTGTTTTTAAAATGTATTTGAGAGTTTTTGTTGAATTAAGTGGTGTATGCAGGGACTGGAACCGGTATTTTCGAAAAACCTCGAAGAAGTCCAATATTTTAAATTGATGTACAACTCAATATTTTATGTAATTTACAATATCGTATTCGTAAATTACTCCATTAACTTAGTGTTTATATACCGAAGAACGATAAAAAACTAAATAAGAACCGTTCTTTTGTATGGAGAAAATACCGGTATCCGGTCCCTGGGTGTATGGTTAGTAGAGGTAGATTCTTAATTTTGACAGTGTCACAATTATAATTTATAGGAAAACTAGGTTCGCTTGAGCAAATTGAATTTGATTTTGGCTGTAGTTTAATTACAATTAAAGAAATAACAGTGTCATAAGCACGTTTATGTTTGGTACTAAAGCAACATTGTTTTGTGAAATTAACTTAAAATACTATCTCCCTTTTTCTTAAATGTCTCCTAACTTAGCAAGCCGCTAAGTATTGTTTGTCCCTTTCACTCGTGTAGACATATTGATAAGACTGAAACGGACAAACAATACGTAGCGGCCTGTAAAGTTAGTTATTCTTTATTTATTGTAATAATTTCTGTCGCGAATTTCTGTTTGAAAAAGTGATGTCGGGTTTGAACTGGAGGTACATTTGAAATTTTGCTATTGTTACGATTTGAAAGTGCTTGTTACAACATTCACCACTCTTTTTTGTTAATATGGCTAGTGTGAACTTGCAATGAAAGAAAAAAGCAATCACTCTAGTGAATATTCATTCTAGTGAACCGTCTGATATCACCAGACTTCGGAATTGTCATAGGGACTTCTCGTTTATCGACAACCGATTATAGATATGTATCGATAAATGCAGAATACAATTTATACAATGTAAAATAAATTATGATTACAAATAGAAGTAAACAACAGGCGGTCTTATAGCTAATGAGCATGACATTAAGTACGATAACATGATATCATAAGGCTCAATAGAAATTCTCGTAGCAATTTCTTCCGAATAATATTTAATAGCCGTAAGAAATCCACAAATATTAATTAAGGATTCATAAATTATTATTATTTGAATTTCTATTTATAATTTCCTAAAAGTTGGTATCCAAAAGAGATCGCTCATTAGCGATAAGACCGCCTGTTGTTTACTTCTATTTGTATTAATCATAATTATTATACATTGTATTCAGCATTTATCGATATACATATGTATAATCGGTAGTCGATGAACGAGAAGTCCCTATGACAGTTCAAAAATGCTACCAGAATTCCGATATCTGGATATCACCTTCAGATTTTGTGGGGCTTATATAAACCCGTCTATTCTAGGTGCCGGGGTTCCCGCCCCGGTGGCACTAGAGCCGTGTCTAGGCTCCCGGGCCGCAGTGCTGTCCCTCCTAGTCCGGCTGCCCACCGGTGGGACTGGCCGCGCGCCCCCGCTCGGCGGCCTCGCCGTGGCCTCCGCGCTCGTCACGCTCGGCCACCACGCCGACAAGCGCCGCTGACGTGAGTGCTGAGGCCTATTCCAGGGGCCGTCCCCGCCAATGATATAATAAGTAAAGATATGTTACACCGGCTCTAAAATTGAAGCGCTCAGATTGTGATAATTCTAACAATCGCTCTTAGTTCTACCCAGAGAGGTATGTACCACTGCCGAGTTCTCGCAAATCACATGAACTGCGCCCTAAAATGTCATTTTATGTTATACAATAGTGAAAACTACGAAATAAAATGCAAAATTGCCCTTAACATCACACATCATGCGCATTAAACTGAATTATATATATTTTTACAATTTTACTATTTATTGAAAATAAATAGGACGCCATTTTGACGTTTATGACTGACTTCGAGAAAAAGACAAGCTTATGCTGTTTAAGATCAAGAGTAACAAAGACAAAGTTTAGCAATAACAACCATAAGAATGCACGCGCGATTGTCAAATGCTAGTTGTCTCTTTTTTATTTATTAAATACGAGTATATGTATTTTGCCATCTCTTTTACGCATTTTGAAGTATGAAGATAGGTATACACCTATGACATACGTCAACTGTCAATAAATCGTAGGTGTATGATGTGAAGTATTTGTTCCGCTCATTTTGTTAGAGTATAACGTATCTTTACTTATATATCATTGGTCCCCGCCCCGGTGGCCCTGGAGCCGTGCCTCGGCTCCCGGGCCGCAGTGCTGTCCCTACTAGTCCGGCTGCCCACCGGTGGGACTGGCCGCGCGCCCCCGCTCGGCGGCCTCGCCGTGGCCTCCGCGCTCGTCACGCTCGGCCACCACGCCGACAAGCGCCGCTGACGTGAGTGTTAAGACCTTATACAGAGTGTAAATCTAATACGGGCGATCAATTAAACCAGGCACGGGATTCATTAGTGTAATCATGGATTACAAGGTTGTTTTAAAAATACTCTTAATTATGACCCCACAGAATTTTTTTAAGATTATCCGAACAGCAATGTAGGTACGAACATTTGTTATTGTTGATATGGCAGTTATGTCATCTGCTTTTGAAATTAGCTGTCAACGAGTGTTTAACTCGCGTATGTTGCTCTACATTGCGCGCCGGATTATTTTGTATGGAAAAATTTGTTGCTCTGATTTTAAGTAAAAGTTATTTGAATGCACTTATTATGTCGTAAACTAACACCCGTTAAGAGTTTCGCCCGTATTAGACTTACAGCCTGCATAGCATGGTCTAAAGTCACTCATTGCGGACGATTATGTGAGGCATACGTCTTAGGAGTGGCTTAAGGTATAGTACCTTCGAAACATTAAGTACAGATCGCTAGTGATTAGATTTACAATACCATTGGAAAAATTAGCTGTGATCGACGGAAAGTCGTCTGGTGTAATTGGAAGCACGTTGGACCGGCAATCCGGAGGAAACGGGCTCGAATCCCGTGACAACCAGAGTCTTTCGCAGTTGATTTTTTCTATGGTAAGCACATCTATTACGACATTGTGGGGTCACTCAAAGTGTTTAGCAAAATGCGTTTCGGCAAGCGAAAAGTAATAATTTAAATGTATTAAACTACAAACATGAAAGGCATAAGGTCGGATTTAGCAATTTCTCTAACTTGTAAGTGTAACTCTATGCTTTTGAGACAAGGTCTAATTTAGATATATCTCATACCCACAGAACCGACCTTATGCCTCTCAGGTCGAGACATATCGTCGCGGATAGTGCCAGGGATCGGAACCGGTTTTTTTCGAAAACCTCGAAATAGTCCAATATTTTAAAATGTTTTATACTCTTTATGTAGTACTCAAAATGTTATGAGATTACCAACATCGTATTTTTAAATTACTCCATTAACAAATAATTTATATACCAAAGAACGAAAAGGAACGAAATTTGAACCGTTCTTTTGTATGGAGAAAAAACCGGTATCCGATCCCTGGATAGTTCAATACCGCGTAACTAACACATGCAGATAAAGATTAGATTCCATAGAAGTATGTTTGAAATAAGAATCTTATCGACATGCGTTCGATACGCGGTATTGCGCTATCCCCGACAATATATTACTTTTCACTTATCGCATACGCTTACCAAATGCCATCTTGGACCTTATGTGCGTAGCAAGGATGCTAATCGCTAAAGCTCAAACGCGACTATCTTTGTTTAATAAGAAAGAGTAATAGAGGAACGCTACTCAGCGTTTATGATTGACATTTTGACTACGCACTCTGAACCCGTTCCTGAATCCAGTCATTTTATTTTATCTTGTATGAAAAAATAACAAATATAGAAGTAATTTGGCCGTGTGGTGACGGCAGTAAGAATACATTTGTCACCACCCCAACTCCTGCGGGTGTCGAGTCGACTAAGGGATTGAAGTGTCACTGACCATTATTTGATAAAAGATTGATGATGGGCAGCAGCGTCATCATAGTGGACACATTACTGCGATCGCCAATCCGCTTGCCCAGCGTGGCGATTATGGGCATTTACCTCCTAATGCGTATAGCATAGTTAATAGGAAAGGCCTACGTCCTGCAGTGGACTATCATAGGCTGATACATGCATGCATGGAAGTAATTTATAACAGCAGTTGTATTTGACTCTACGACTTCAATAACTTATTAATCGTTACATAAATATATTTTCATCACACCTGCTCGTAAAAAGTGTTATTATACGCAGGCATACTTGAACGTAATGAGCTGTATTATGCCCATGGGCAATAATGGATTTTCATACGACATAACGTCGCACTAGCGCGGCGCGCCGATATTCCTTTTATATAAATGATGAATTTAAGTCATCCCTGATTTTGAGAATTTATTTAGACCGTTTTAGAGTAGTTTTGTGAAAATATAAAACTATATATTTACTTTTTTTGCCTCACAGGTGTGATGAAAAACATTGTGTGTGCCACGGGCGGTACAAGAATTATGAACTCGTGTGAAGTAAAGCCTGCACCTTCGGCTTGGGCATTACTTTCACACTCGTTCACAATTTCTTATTTACCGCCCTTAATACACAATGTACCATTAATTTTCCTGTACATTTGTTATAAATTCATCTTTTGTTTCAGATGAAGTGACACCAACGTATATAACTAATATGTGAATGGTGTATAAAGTGCTCAAACACTAAGTACGACTATCGACTCGTGTCCAAACTCAGTGAAAGTGTTTCCAAGTGACATGAAGTTTTAGTTAAGCGAGCTTTTGGTAAGTTATTTATGCATTTCATATGCTGACATTGTAACAAGCGACCGGTAAATATTGCCATCTCATTTATCTACATGGGGGTTACATCTCTACGTACGTTTCTTACGTGAGGTTATGCTAGGCCTATTGCGATTATAAACAGTAAATATCGATCTATTGTCTCAGTCGCTCCGATTATATTGTTATTGGAGTGAGAGAGAGCGCAGCGGTATGCCTGCGAAACTATAAACGCAGATTAATCATCTTGCCATTCTGCCAACGTATAGGATAAGCAATATGTCACGTGACCATCATAATGTACGGAAATTATCACGTGAGTTTTCGTTCGAATCTGTCATTTTCATACATTTCGCTTATCGTATACAATTCCAGAATGGCAAATTGGCTAGGCCTGCTAATAATTTAAATACGCAGATTGGTCACTTGTTTACGGATGTAGTCGATTGGTGCGGAAACGGTGAAAATAATTCATCAATTTGATATAAACAACACTTCTTCCATGCCCAATCGCTACCTATTGCAGTATTTAGTCCTCTGTAAATGGGAAGTCAAATTCTGATCAGAGTGCCTAGTCAAGTTGCCAATCGATAACGCTCAAAGTATCTTTGTTTCTCTATCACTCTTTTTTATCGTGACAAAGACAGTTGCGGCTCGTTCGCGACTGAATGTTAGCGATTGGCATTTTGGCTACGCATACGATCAATTCTGTTTTATTTTTTTCACATATGTTTTGATAGTGTCAGATTGACTCCTTATGTGCCGTTGACTATGATAAGTGATGGCCTATAGTAGAATTTTCATACTATTGATGTGATAAATATTAAATATATACTTATTAAGTGTTCAAAATTACGTATACAATTTATTGCTTTATTTAAACAAATCTCTATGCTTATGAACTATTTCTTCTCTTATATCATTATGTTAAATTGTTCTTTATCAGTTTATTGCCCATTCAATAGGATGTAAATGCTACTATTATTTGAAGTTAGTCATATATGACTAATTAATTTATGTACATATTAGATACCTGGTTTATATTGTTTTCTATTGATTATTTTTGCACTAGACAGTATTTAATATCTAGATAAGCGTTAATATACATTTGCTCAATTAAGTTTTTAATCTTATTCTAAATAATTGTTAAAACTTCATAATAAATTAACTAATAATTACATATCCTATATGTTTATCACAAGTAACAAGAAAATTGCATTCATTTTATTTTATTTTTTTGTGTTTTTCTTTATTTCTTATATCACGATTTTCTTTATATTTAACAGTTGTGTATAACCATACATTTCATACAACACGTGTGATCAACCATCTAAGATGTGATTTTCATATTTTCGACAAAATTATATTAATAGAAGGTAATAAAAACCAGGTATATATCGAGCCATATAATGATTTACACAAAACGAGTATCACGGTTGCTAGATAGTACATTGAGAAATGTTGTAAAAATCGACTTGTATGTTAAAGTACAGAGTAAAAGCTAAATAATACTTACAATTACCAGTTGTAGTATTTTTTACAGCAATGTTGCTGCAGCATAGTTGAAAATTGAAATACAATACAATACTAAGTTTTTTTTTTAAACTTACCAAAAAAAGATATAATGGGATATCTGCAAATATTTTTTAGTGGGATGATTAAATAAGGTTTAGATTACTGCTATCCCTATAACTATACCAGCTACAACTGGGAATATACATGCAACCCAACGTTGCACCAAAAGTGCTGTATAAACGTCTGAAAATTAAAATTTACACAATTACATTTTGACTTGCACACAAGTTTCCGATTTTAATATACGTGTTTGCTCATGTGTTAGAAAATATATTTTTTCAGAAGTTACTTACAGTCGATTTTTGCAATTATTATTATTTATTAAAAATGTGGGGTAATACATACAATTGGGAAGATAGCTTACTTTTGAATACAAGTTAACTGAAAATATAAATCCTTTACAAATATTAAATGTTATAACAACATTATTGGTATGCTTACATTTTTTAGTAATGATTTGGGAGCATTTGTATCAAAATAATATCAAGCTTTTCCATGAATCTAAATACGCCTATGAGGCATTTTTATACTTTTGGCGTCATGAAATCGATACGCATGGTCATACTTTTTACTTTTATACGAATTTGTTTTAGGATAGAACATTGGTTCATTCCTTAAAAAGAGATTGTTCAACATAAATTATTTACAAATGTGTACCCCTATATTTATCCTATTTATCTTAAGTTACCTTAATTGTTGAGTCAAAATGTTTAAAATATATATATGAAATTTAGATATAGTTCATGTCTACTTCCTTGCAAGAAGTTGCCAAATATGTTAGATATTGCACCCCTTAATATAAGCTGAAAATGTTAAATACGTCAAATCTGTTGAAATTTGATAATTTGAAAGGGCCAAAACAAAAAACAAGTCTTTCCTAGTGAATCCGCTCTTCACTTACGCTTATAACGCCAATATCATTAAAAAAACGGTTATACGTTGGCGTCTAGATGCAGCGTTTTTTTTTTTTTTTTAGTCGTGTCATAAATAACTTGATATAAATCTGCTATCCAATATCACACTGTCATTTTATATTGAAATCTGGTTTATATTCCATCTTTTTACCCTAAAATCGTTGCATGAGAGGTAAAATACCAGATAAGTGAACCTATAGACGTCGTTTATTGCATTTTTCACCGTAACAAGGCTGTTCTGATCGGTAGATTCTATGCCCCTTAGGGTGAAGACACATTTATCAGCATGCGTGCGCATTTTGTCTATAGAAAATGTCAGTTTAGTATGGGACCGCGTCCAGCTTTCCGCACGCGTACGCATGCTGACACGTTTCAATACTAAACAGCCAATTTTATTAGACAAAATGCGTACGGATGCTGATAAAATGTGTCTTCAGCCTTATTCGTAATTGTTTCTTAACACGTTTGCCCCCGGTATTGTTTCACAAAATCCTAATACTACACCGATCGAAATTTTCTTATTAGAATTCCTATGCCAGTGACACGCATGTGTGACCGAAATGATTGTACTCCTATGCCGGCGACACAACATTTGTGTCAAAACTTATCGTATTTCGATGCGACTGGCACATGAGTAAGAACTTGATTTATGCTAGTGACACTAGAGTACGGTAATTTTGATCACGTATGTGTGTCACTGGCATAGGAGTCAGATGTTTTTGATCACATACGCTGTGTCACCGGCGTCGAATATGTTAACTCAGCAAAACTATGCGTTTTGTCCCATCCATTGATAAGACCGAAAGGGACAAACAATACTTAGCGGATTGCTAAGTAAGAGGCGTTTATGAATGAGGGGGTGTGAATTTTAATGGACCAATCACACTGAGCTTTATACAACGTGTTACACGAGCCACTGAAAACCTTGAACGGGCTGATCTGGTAGGTTATATTGAACAACTTTTACTATGAAGCTAACCCAGAAATCTCAAAAAAATTTTTGCTCTCTCATACAAAATGTCGTGATCGATCGGTCAAAATGTATGAAAAAGACATTTTTTTTTAGATTTCGTGATTGGCCGCATAGTAAAAGTTGTTCAGTATAACCTACTAAATCACCCCGCTCAAGGTTTTCAGTGGGTCGTGTAAAACCCTGTATAATATGCATAATATGTGCGGTAGTGCACATGCGAAGTCTATAGGTATGCTGATCTATTCCTATGGATCTCTATAGGCTTATAGTCAGATCATTTGTATTATAATATTTATAATTTTCCCTACCATAAGAATTAAATGTTAATTAGCAGTGTGTAATGAATGCAACGGTGCTTGTTTTTAAGTAAAAGGGAACAGAAATCATATTAGTAATTTTAAGAGGAACTAATTTTTGCAGCTGTGTCACTATTAATACGTAAAATCCGTTAAAATATTGCTTCTGTAGCGGAAAAATACGATCTTTCAACAATTCCCATTAGGGAAAAAAATTAAAATACCACAATTATTATACACTTTCACTATTCCAATATATTTGTACTAAAATATTAGGTGGAAGCAAAAATCATATTTGAAAGTAGATCTGGTTTTTGCTAAGGTGGTACTTATTTCTAGATATTCATATTAGGGCATCCAAACCGGTTTTAGAAAGTATAGAAAAATCGGTTAATAACCGGTTATTCATCGTAATCTCATACAAATAAAAACTGGTTTGCACGCCCTAATTCATATATTTTACGAGGAGTTGTTAATATAATAATAAGTTACAGAGAATTTGTATCGAAACACCTAGTGTCATAATAAAGCTCACAATGAAATTTCACAAGGTGTGGTCCCTTTCTAATCCTATTATGTTAAAAAGAGACTTCCGCTGTAATTTATAATTGTACACTTGCACTGGGATCCCGTAAAATATACAAAGGGTCTATTGCGACGATGGACGTGTTGTTTCACTGTCACAGTTACGTATGAATTCACAAGTGCGAGAGAGAGGCAACACCTCGATAGTGGTTCGAAATACGCCCTCGCAATTCGTAGAAATAATAACCACTTTAATAAGCATATTTGGGACATTTTCTATCAAAAGAGACCTTGTCGTCGACGGCGCTTATGTTATTAACAGAGCCCAGAAAATCCATAGCAAAACAAAAGATTATCGCAATCAAACTAGGGTGAGAAACATTTTTTTATCGATATCGAGTAAGTTTATATATCAACCACGTCCGTTTCAATCCGTTTTAAGATACAAATTAAAATGAATGATCTACAGAGACACAACTAACATTTTATCGTTGTCATACGCAATGAATGATAATAATGATATTCAATGTCTTATGGAGTATACATTTTCTGAAGTGTCTATTATTTTCAATGAGGTTGATTACCTCTTTGTCACCGACTATGGCCAAGCTAAAAGGGAATGGTTATTACTTAATATGAAATATAAGTGACGTTGATAATATAAGTTACATTGCATTTTAGATGAAATAACACATATAAAACAAACCCTTAACTTACTCCTGCTTTTGCCTTGAAATTATAAAATAACGTATCTAAACATATCGCCATGATTTTTAGACAAAACTTACTCGATATCGATAAAAAAATGTTTCTCTCCCTAGTTTGATTGCGACAGTCTTTTTTTTCTATGTATCTTCTGGGCTCTGGGTATTATCGAAAACACAAATGTGACGTCACATTACTTAAGTGCCATCAACAATAAGGTCCTTTTTCATAGAAGATATGACAATCGGAAAATATTACATTTAAGGGCATAATTATACATATAAGTTAATGTAAATAATGCAGCTTAGACAAGACTACGGTATTTTTCTTACGACTGAAATGTAATGTAAATGTTGTAAAAAAGCTCTTTTTTTATAAATGTATGTAAAGGCATTTAGTTGTGTTATATTAAGGTACGCGAAAGGCGTCATTAGTTAGGCGACTTCAAATATATGTGCACACTTTCACCTTGTTACATTTTAATAAGGTCAAAAGTAGACAGATATCTTAGTAGTCGACTGTACCTACGAATATATGGTGTGTTACATAGCATGCTGTATATGTATTATTATGTACAGTACAGTTGCCATTAGATATGTCGGAGCGATAGGCTCAGAAATATCTGAGCCGGCCTCTAATGTTATAGTGTTAGGGTGAAGACACATTTATCAGCATGCGTACGCATTTTGTCTATAGAAAATGTCAGTTAAGTATGGGACCGCGACATGCTTACACGTTTCATACTAAACAGCCAATTTTATTAGACAAAATGCGTACGCATGCTGATAAGTGTGTCTTCACCCTTAGAGTGCATGTTCACGTATTTTTGAGCACCGTAGTCACTCCAATATATCTGATGGTAATTTTACATACTTAATCAAATAAGAAAGGTGATGATGTGGAGTATATAAACATAATTTACATGCGAGTTTTCACCTAACTCCTAGACTGCAAAATGTAATGTATTTAATCACTTTCTTCGTTAGTTTGTCTGGAACAAATTAGTTTTTTTTTCTGTTAGTAACATATTAGTGTTCTATTCTATATATTTGTAGTGTCAGTACTTGTAAAAACAGATATAATTATCACAACTTTGTGTCAGAAAAGAAACAATTCCTTTTCTAAACAGAAACTTAAGAATTAATAGATATCGCTTTTTTATAATAAATGTGCCCACTCACTACAGAAAACAGAAAGAAGATGTGTAACATTATATTATATACTCCATTCCATCAAATCTTTCTTATTTGATTACATGCCGGTAGATTTACTATTTATTTATGTATTGAAATAGATAACTGCCAACATTATGCTTCGTTTAATCACTAGAATAAGAAAATCCTGCGATGTATGTATAAAATATAGTAGGATCTAATCTGCCACATGTAGAAGAGCCTTTTTTTTAATTACCATGTGTTCGTGTCTTTCAAACGTTGATACTTTAGGCTCATTTTAAAGTTACGAATATTTTTTTTCGCTATAATTACTCTTGGATCTTTATTTTAACGTAGTACACTGGGTTTTTTTTTCATACAACTTTTTGGACGTTATTTTTATGCAGATACGCAGTACAAATGATTCTAACTAAAATGAATGTAAAATATGTTTATTTTATTAAGATTTTAAAGACATAACTGACCTGTATTTTTTTTTTTAAATGCTCACATTAGATATTACGTTTTTACGTACCATACGGACTCGGGTTCAGATTTTCTTGAATACAGTAATATTATACATTGTTATCCGTCAGTATTTGTTTAATTTTCCATTAAGGTACAGAAAATCTGAATTCAAATTCGTACTTTTTTAATAAGCATATAATACTGCGTGATTCTAAAAAGAGCCTATTTTTAATGAGTAAAAATACGTTATTTATTACCACTCAAACATGTTAAATTACTGCACTTGCCTACATTTCTTAATAATTCTTATAAAGTCACTGTTCCGTTATTTTAATGATATTTAAAAATACTCTTTCGTGTATGTGTATGATCTCATTGTAATTGGTTTATTTGCAAAAATACATAAATTATCTCATATACATAAGAGAGCTGATTAAAAAATGTCGTTTCTAAATATCTTTCCGTCTACCCCTTTGACTAGAAACTATATCCATCAATCGATTGGGTTCATTTAAGTATTTACCTATATTTAATCTTCGATTTTTATAAAATTTTCTCATTTGAATCGACTATTTGTATATCTTATTAAAAAAAATCTTAACTGTTTCATCTTAAGACCATACTGGATGAGAGTGCAGGATGCTTAGCCAAGTTGCCAATCGCTAACGCTCAGTAGCGTATCGTAGTTTTCCCTCTCTGTCACTCTTTCGTATTAGTGCGACAAAGACAGTTAGCTGCCTTTCGCTCACGATTGACGATTAAGTGTTAGCGATTGGCAACTTGTCTAAGTACCCAGGTCTTGCGCGTGTACGCGTATCGTGCGTGTTGTAGCGTATATAAATGTCATTAGATGGCTCACCGCTTGCGTGGCGTGCACGTGCGCGTGACGTAGAAGCTGTGTGCCATCTACTATGACATTATCAACGCTACAGCGCGTACGCCACGCACACGCCCATCCGGTGTAGCACAGCCTTTAGTACTTATCTATTTTCCTTCTCAATGTACAACGGCGACTTAAGTAGCTAAGATACCTAATTTTTGAAAGGTTATCTATAAGTTTATGATCAATTGGGCATTGTTATGGTACATCGAATCAAGCGACAGAAGTCTGTCACTGAAAATAATAACTTTAGTTTTTGACAAAAAAGATTCAAATAAAATGACAGGCTTCAGTCGCTTGATTCGATATTCCATAACTATGCCCAATTGTGCAGTTAATATTTAGGACAGTCGTCACCATATATTTTAAAAATATCTGAACTCTCCTTTATTGCCATAACGATAGAGTCGTGTTCAGATATTTTTGAGCACTTCAGACGCTACGATATGTCTGATGGCGACTGTACTTGACCAGCTACTTTTGCCGCTCGCTGTACTTTAGTTTAACCTTCACTACCTCACTCCCTGCTCATACATAAGCAATATATTATGTAATCCAACTGTCAGTGTCTATAATTGTTTTTTTAGATTTACAGAGAAGGTAAACAACTTGACATGACTTTTTATTAAATAATACGTCACTGGAAGTGCATTCGCCAATATACAGTAGCAGCCACGGTGCTCTACTCCTAAAATATGTGATGATTGATGATGATTTTTAGCGATTGCATGTAAGAATTATACTTAAATCATTTACGACTATTATGCGCATTTTCTGTTCTAATTTATATACCATCTGATTTATGAGTTTTTCTCAATACTTGAATGAAAGGGCACGTCAGGATTGTTTACCTAATTTTTAATGATAAAAAAAACGAAGTATATGACTAGCTTAGATTACTTCGTATATAAATCCACCATTATTACATTTTTGTGTTAATCTTTTTATGAATTTGTAGATTGTTTTAGCGCTGGAACACCACATTCCTATTTTATTTATGTTATCGTCACGTAATAAACAAAATAAACTGAAAATGTACGTAGCAATGTGTGACTGATTACGTACTTGATATAGAAAATAAATACTATACTTTTAATAGTTTAATGATACACAATAATTTGCGTATTGATATTTTTCACATAACTCAATAGTTGTGTTGGAAAAACCAAGATATTATTTATTTCTTCTTAGTTATTGAATATATTATAATAAAATGTGCTCATTAGTGCAGTAAGAGCAAAATATCTTCTTTTTATCGAAGATTCCTAACAACAGTTGTTGATATTTTATACAAATTGCATAGGTTTAGTTTGTTAATCGTTTTGAGTCTGGCAGAATAATATTTAGCCATCAATAATAAATCAGCCTTAAAACTATATGCAAACCAATTCTCGGAAAAAGTTTTCTGTATAACCACTTTTCCTATTTTCAGGATTCCTATGCTTTTCCCGAGTTCTGCAAGCCAACATGCCATTCTGCAATCGTATACGATAAGCGATAAGTCACGTGACCATAATAATGTATGGAAATGGTCACGTGACTTTTCCTACGAATCTGTCATGTTCATACATTTATTACTTATCGCTTATCGTATTCGATCGCGGAATGGCATCTTGGGTAAGCCTGCTGGTAATCGTTGATTTCCAAAATCTACAGACTTTGTAATACTTGTATCATATAGCGGTAAAGCATAGAATAGATTGTGTAAGCATATGACATTAATATATAGTCGGTACTATAGTTTAAGACAGGTTAAGCAACGTTGTAAATATCCTGACACATAAATTATTGTATTTCATAATAAAATATCAATCGGTCACTATCGTTTTATTTTGAAACCAAATAAAAAACATTAAGATTCTTATGCCCGCCTTCCACTGCGAGCGGAGTCATTAATGGCTCCGTTTCATGTTCATCGCTGGCCAAGTGCTAGTATGCAGTTGACGGCTGTAAGTCACACCAGCGGTGTAAGTTAAACGGAGCCATTAATTAGTCCGTTCCGCTCGCATTGGACAGCGGGCATTAGAATGAATAATGATATTAATAATGCAAGCGGTAGTGAAAAACTATCTCTTAGTGAAATGGCATTACATTCATGCCTACTTTCATGTGTACAGTCGCCTTCAGATATATCGTAGCGTCCGGAGTGCTCAAAAATATCTGAACACGCCTCTTCGTTATGGCAATAAAGGTGTGTTCCACAGAATTAGATTTGGATAGAAGAAACAAGTTCATTCATTTGTATGGCGGCCGAGCGTGTCAGATTTTGTACTGAAGTTGTTACTTGCCTATGATTTTAAATATGTCCCAGGCCCTTGAGTATTCATATTTTTTTGTGTTGTTGCAATTAATATTACTTAAGGGCATTATTCATGTTTTTGTTCACTACAACTTACAAAATTTGACGCCCGAAAGCTGCAAGCTGCGATTAAAGACGGACAACTCAGTAGATTTTACTGAGTTACTTTGACACGCTAAGTAGATACGTTTGCTTGATCTATGGTATATATGATATCTGTGGCGTGTTCAAATATTTTTTAACGCTCCAGACGCTACGATATATCTGATGGTGACTTTACGTGTCCTGTTTACGCCAAAGACAAGGAGCAAGTTGGTGGGTTTGTCAAACTTTTCATTCATCAGACAAGCTCCATGACATCATTATAACCATCCCCGAATAAAATACAGGGTTACTTTTTCACCCGCACAATAATATACATAGGTAATAGTAGTCCAAAATACCGCCGCCTTCGTCATACCGCATCGTTGACGCCTTGTAATTAGTGCGCCTATTATGTTAAATTTGCACGATCGGATAAATTAATAAAAAAAATAAAAAAATGTGTTAATTTTATTTGAAAAATGTGATCCATTATGTATAAAATTTATTGTACCGTTGTAAAAGTAACGCTGTATCTGTTAGATAAATATGTGAGTTGTAATTTTTAACAGCGTACAAAACAAGGTTTTCATTTATTGAATTTATTCTTTCGTGAGACAATATAGGTTCCTATATGAATAAACGGTTCAACTCGCGTATATTTCGCAATGATCGGAATTACGGGTGTGACGATAAAATTTTATTTAACACTATTGTATTATAGATTATAGGACACAAGAACATAATATTTTATGAAACATAAACATGGCAATATTAAAGTTTATTTTTCAAGTCACTAATAGGAGACCCGCCGGGAGAATCCAAAAAACCAATCACTAGAATTTAGTCACTACGTACGACATGTTTCGGAGAGCCTAGGTCTCCATTATCAAGCACTGAGCCCGCGTTCACGCGAAGCGACTCGCGAGCGCAGCGATTACTCACACCTACCTACCAATATCTTGGGACATCTTACACAAATCGACCTAGTCCCACGGTAAGCTCCGGGGGAATCCAATTAAGGCTTGTGATGTGGGTACCAGGCGACGATATATATAATAGATAGATACATATAGATACTTAAATACCTACATAGACAGCCATGACCAAGGAACAAACATTTGTGATAAATAAATACACAAATAATGCCCTCGCCGGGATTCGAAACCGGAACCTCCAGCTTCGTAGGCAGGGTCACTACCAACTAGGCTCGGAGGCTGAGATCAAACGATTTTCAAAATATTTTTTTAGTACAGATGGTGCCTTTTTTAGGTACCAGTGCGAGAAGTGGCTCATTTTACGTCAGGTACAGAACTACGGGGGGCCATCTGTACTTAAAAACGTCGTACGAGACTCGTGCAAAAAGGAAATTCGTAACTCGTGTCGATTTAAAACACTCCCTTCGGTCGTATTTTAATACATCGCCACTCGTTTCGAATTTCACGTTTTTCGGACTTGTGTTTTACTGTACTATTTTTATAGAACGGCTATTATATAATCGATGATGGTCCCATTTGCACCGTCTTTTTTTTAATTTGGGTATTAATCATTTATGTAAATGCCGTGGGAAAAATATAGTGATAATTTTATCCCCCTAATAGACAGTTTACATACACTTTGGTATTTACAGATGAGTTATAGAAAATGTGTATGCATTATACTACGTGAGTATCCAGTGAATAGTGATTCTGATTAACGCACGCATAGTTCAATTTATAAACAAAAGCTTACGTCAAGTTTATAAAACAACTTGATAGTTTATAAATATTTGTAAGAAAAAATACTATTATCTTAATCGAAGTGTCATCGCGATTAGTTCTCTTTCCGAGGTGCTGACGGATAGGTTAATGCCGATATTAATTCCGGTTTCCTTACAGAATTTAACGTTTTTTGTGAAATATGAAGTTTAAATGTGATTGAAGTTACTGATGCTGCTGTAACTTATCAGGTTTGACTTATCGATCCACTTCCCGATTTACCGATCAGCCGCCATTAAATATATCGAAGCGGCCGAGATGCTCAAAAATATCTGAACATGACTCTAACACCTGATTTTTGTGAGCACCCTGGCCTGACAGTTCCGATATATGAACTATGAGGAGACTGTACCTAGGTATTATTTTTAGACATTACTTGAACATTACAGATGCGAACGACGAACGAAGTGGTTCCTCACTGTCACACTTATGTACGAAATCACGAGTGCGAAAGAGAGGCATTTCGTTCGTGGTGTGCGGTAGGACCTCCGTACTCTAATCTATGGTATTCTGTAGTTGACTCTAAACTTTTTGCGCCTAGATGCTAGACTTGACATACATGTGTCACTGCTATATCTATAATAGAAGAGATGTAAACAAACCCTCGCCTAGATTTGTATTCCACGTTTTCTACCAAATGTTACCTTTATTTTATAAATTTCTATTTAGTTTTACTTTTGAGAGCAATGTATTTTAGTATTTTTATATTTTTAGTAAAATCTTTAGAAACTGACTATATTTTTACTGAAGTTATGATTAAATCGTTTGGAACATTGGGTATTTTGGGTAAGAATTTTATTTAAATACCGATTGAAAACTTTATTGGGGATAATTACTACCAATAGCACTATCATACCTAGCAAATTATCTCAGCCAGATAAAATGGGTAGAAATAGGTGATAAATATAAGAAGGAAGGCTTCACTATAAGGTAACTGATATTTAACAATTTTATTGACTCGCTTAAGTAGTGTCTTTTAAATTCAATTTCTACCTAATTGGCTCACTAGAATATATACGTATGTTAGGTAGATATTATCGTAAAACTATGATTCAAAACTCTCAATCGTGGTCCGTTATTAAAGTTAAATATTTGTCTTTACTTAACATGTTTGACTAACACATAAGTACCTATTTGTACGCATTACTACGCCAAAATATATTCGCATATAGCGGGAAAAATAAAATAAAGAACCGTGCTGTGAATAAATAGAAAATTAAGGGTTGAACTTTTAGACCATAGTTGAAATAGTTTTAATTGGAATTTGTTAAATTTAAACTGTATCAGAGCCTCACATAATAGTAGGTAGGAAACCGGTTATTTTTGTATCGGAATAACCGGTTATTTTATAGAAACCGTAACCGGTATTGTATTCGCTAGCACGAGTAGGTATCTATCTGGTTTATGCTTGTCTTGCTTTTACCGTTTATCGTGCTACGCATCACTTAAGTGACAGCAACGCCGACGAAATAAATTATAAACACGGGAGGATTATGATATAAGCCTACTGATTTAGCCGCGTGGTAACGGCATTTGTCACCACCCCAACTCTTCCCGTAGGTGTCGTGAGTCGAGTAAGGGATTGAAATGTCACTAAACATACATTTATTGATGATGGGAATTAGCTTCATCATAGTGGACCCGGTTCTTTCCAATGGAATTTTAGTTCTGTTATTCCTATTAATATGTCACTTTTTTCAGTGTCACGGTAGTTTGCAGGGCTCGGATACCGGTTCTTACTCCATACAAAAGAACGAAATCGAATTTCGTTCTTTTTTGTTCTTCGGTGTATCAATTCTTTGTTAATGGAGTAATTTAAGAATATGACGTTGGTAATTTCATAACATTTTGAGTACTACATAAAGAATATAAAACATTTTAAATATTGGGTTATCTCGAGGTTTTCGAAAAAAACCGGTTCCGAGCCTTGGTAGTTTGTTTTAAGCTTTATATTTTGAGAATGAGCGTAATTGACATACTCATCGGGGATATTATGAGCATTTACTTCTTAAAGCGTCCATACGCGTAGATAATAAGAGAGGCGTGTCCAGTAGACTGATACAGGCTGATGACTTATAAGCTTACTGATTACAGAAATGATATATCTACTGATACTGCTGGTTTGCGGGCTGGCCCTGGCTCTGGAAGATGAGCAGGTGTACTGTGGACCTCGGTACACACATTTATGTTTAGGCAAAGGGCAACACGTTGGATGTCAGTTCCCAGTGGTAAGTTCATCAGATATAGCAACGTGTTATTGGTATTGTTTACACAAATTTACCGGTATATATCGGTATTTCTGGAATCTGGAGAGGTACCTACCTTCAGCAGTGTTATTCACTAAGGAAACCGCCTTGCTGTCAGCGCTGTGTCAGTGCTGCGGCAGCGTCGAGCCTAAAAATGGTATTCACTAATGTACTTTAAACGACACGAGTGCTCGGCGACGAATGCGGCGTGAGCTGGAACTACATTGCGTCGAAAGTTTGACGTTTAATGTATGAACTTCGTATTCTCTAACGAAAAACAGCGACGAACTCGCCCACAAGCTCGCTCACAGCCTCGATTCCTAATGTCAAATCAAACAGCTAGGATTTTAGACAAGGCTGTCTCGACATCGAGCTCGTTGACGAACGCAGCGTCGAATGTGTCAATAAGAGAATAGCATAGCAGGGACCGGAACCGGTTTTTTACAAAAAAATATTTTATGTAATTCACAATATCATATTTTTAAATTACTCCATTAACTTAGAATTTATATACCGAAGAACGAAAAAAGAACCGTTCTTTTGTATGGAGAAAATAACGGTTTCGGTCCCCGCCTACCTTGTCACAGTATTTCAAATAAACTTCAGTCGTGACAAAGTACCTACCTACCTTTCCGTATCCCCTGAAACATTTCAGCATTTTATTCAGCAAATCTGCAATGATGAATCATTGTCCTTACTTTATACAGTTCTATTAAATACAATACCTATATTACCATTCTAGCCGATATTTCGGTTTTTTTCGGTAGCCATGCCTTGGTATAGACTTTTCGTATAATTTGCGGTTAATTATTATTTTCAGTCGTTTTGAATTCGAGGTTAACCCCCTTATTCATAAACGTCTGCTAACTTAACAAGCCGCTAATAATTGTTTGTCCCTTTCGGTCTTAACAATGCGTCCATAAGAGCAAAAGGGACAAACAATTATTAGCGGCTTGTTAAGTTAACAGATGTTTAATATGAATAAGGGGGTAAATGTATTAAACCACAATTGTTTTTTGTATAGAAATATTGGAATGTGTTCTAAAGATCCTTTCGTAAGTTCTAAAATTATATTAAAGCAAAGCTTATCTATTGCAGGCGGGTTCGGGGCCGAACTGTCAAAACTACTCTAAAATTCGTTTCACCAATGAACTTAGAAATGTCGTCACTCATTTCATAAACAAGTAAGTTATGTTTTTCATTTGCATATTTGCAGTCGCTTAAAAAAAATCTAAAGTTAAACCACAAACGCAACGAGTGTTTCCACAGGCGAACATTTTTTGCGTTGGTAGGGTTCTCTTTCCATCAATTAGATTTTTATACTACAGTACTCGAGAGCTTTCCGCTCTAACGGCCATCGGTTCTACGTGCAATGTGCCCTGCCCACTGCCACTTCAATTTAGCAATTGAGAGACCTGTATTGGTTATTTTGGTTCTGCTGCGAATGGCCTCATTCCTAATACGATTTCGCAGAGAGACTCCAAGGTCGCACGAGTCCGTTGGATGCGGGTAGTATCGTTATGGCAATAAAAGCGTGTTCACCACAGATGTCATATATACCCTATGGTATATATGACAAAAAAAAGTTAAACCACAAAGTACACAAGTACGCGCGTAAGTAAGTTTGCGTGTCAAATGAACTCAGTGAAATCCACTGAGTTGTCCGTCTTTAATCGCAGCTTGCAGCTTTCGGGCGTCAAATTTTGTAAGTTGAAGTGAACAAAAACATTAATAATGCGTTTACTTTAAGTAATATTAATTGCAACAACACAAAAAAAATAATACTCAAGGGCCTGAGACATTATTTAAAATCATAGGCAGTAACAACTTCAGTACAAAATCTGACACGCTCGACCGCCATACAAATGAATGAACTTGTTCTATCCTAATCTAATTCTGTGGTGTTCAGATATTTTGAGCGCTCCGGACGTTACGATAAATCTGATAGCGACTGAACATTGTTATTTCAGACGGCGACAAAGGATAGCGGCCGGCCATGAGCGGGTCCGCGGAGGCAAGCACATACCCACCCCGCAGGTCATGATGTTTGTTGTATGTATCTCATCTGAAACCTGTTTTAAGTAAGTAATGGACAATCTGACCAAGGGAAGCGTAGGTTGCGTTCCGTAGGGTTTATACCACACGCGGATTCAGGATTTCGTTCAGGAGGCGGCATTGACTTATGATATGATGGTACTTTATACTGAAATAAATTTTTTAAATCGTTAAAAAACAGTTATACATATTAGATGTCATATACCAGAGAAAAAAGACCAAGATCAGTAACGTCCGAGTTGGGAAACGAACTCACGTATTCTGCTTTCGCGGCTGATGCCTGTACCGCTGGGCCACACGGCCCCAGTAACCACCGGTAAAATTTCTCGGATATATGCGAACTCTTACAAGACTTTGACCATTATCTAAGGGCAAGCAATACATGCATGCAGGAATTGAAACCGGTTTTTTAGAAAAACCTCGAAATAGCCCAATATCTTCAAATGTTTTATACTCTTTATGTAGTAGGTACTCAATATTTTATGTAGGTACCTAATTAATAACATTGTGTTTTAAATTACCTACTCCGTTCTTACCGAATTACTTCATTAAAAGAACGAAATTAGAACCGTCCTTTTGTATGGAGAAAAACCGGTATCCGATCCCTGCATGTATGCACTTTCTATCGGAATAGGAATACCTTTCGGTTTTCTGGTATACCCAACAATAAGAATACCACGTTTGAAGGTAGAAGATGTAAAATTCAATTATTTCAGGAATGGGACTACGAGCTGGCGAGGCTTGCGCAGAGACTCGCTGATCAATGCTACTTCGTGCATGACGAATGTAGAGCAACAGGTATAGCAAAAATTCCTTTGTAATACTTATTTTGATGCATCATATTTTACTGACGTGTGACCTACTTACAGGCATCTTAATAGCACATTAACTTTAAAAATGCAGTTGGAATATTACATTTTTACGTCACATTTGGCCGTAAGTGGAATGCTGGAAGATTAAAAAAACGGTTTGAGTAGGTACATGAGCAGTTCTCAAAAAGTTTCTAGATTTGGATCATGTCGTCGATAATGATGATAATACAAAATGTTTGTATGAAACGTTCCTTTTTTTTTGTTTTAATAAATATCTTGGGACATCTTACACAAATCAACCTAGTCCCACGGTAAGCTAAATTAATTAATTGAAATTACATGAAAATTCCATACGAATTTCTTGAAAAAAATTGGAAAATGTCACCACGTACCCTACCAATATTTATCAATACCTAGCCTACCAATATTTATCAATATCGAAGACGTAATCTAAATGTACAAACTTTTTGGAACTGCTCGTTTTCCGAATAGAGACGTCTTACGATACATGTGCGAAAAGGAAATTCGTATCTCTTGTCGATTTAAAATATTTCGACCCATTGGGTTCGACATTGGAAAGGGAGTGGATCGCCAGTCACCACTAGTTTCGAACTTTTTTTTCGCGATTGTATCGTAATATATATCCCTACCATTTGATTACAAAGCTACCACAATGTGTTCTAATATTACGTTACCATAACTTTTGCCTCAATATAAAGGCATTGAGACAATTTTTTCTCCAAACAGTTGATTCTCTTCCCGTGGGTGTCGCAGGTGTCTACTGTGGGATTAAAGTGTCACAGATCATACACTTGTCCAAAAACTGCGACCAAGACCACCGGGTGATAGGCAGCGGCATCCCTAAGTGTTAGGGAGACATTGCGATCGCCAACTCGCATTGCAATTTAATATTATCTTCCCAATATTTTAGTATGTTTGGGGGAGGCCCATGTTAAGCAGTGAACGTCTTTCGATTGTTATTATGAGTAGTCAATTGTTTCTAGTTCGCTACCCGTATGCCGGTCAGTCAGTAGGAGAGGTGCGCTGGCGGCATCTCAGCAATAGTTACGAGTTGAGTGTCCAGCGCGGGATCAGGCGCGTTTTCGATGCCTGGTGGGGGGAACGAAGGAGGGTAGACCCGCAGCAGCTGGTGAAGCCTTTTAGGATTAACGATAAGTAAGTGACAAAGTAAGTTCTCGAGTGGCGACCACGCACTGGACGGCGCAGCGTGGGAAGGCCCCCCACAAGACGGAGCGACGACCTGGTAAAGGTTGCGGGTGTCCAATGGATGCAGACAGCTCACAACCGATCTTTGTGGAACTCTCTGGGGGAGGCCTATGTCCAGCAGTGGACGTCAATTGGCTGATGATGATGACGATGATGATGAAGTGACAAATATGTGAAAGATAATCGCAATCGCTCAGAACAGAACCTATGGCAAAAATTTAAGAAGAACCATTATAAATATCATTTATTTTTAAGTCGTTATTTTTCCGTTTACGATAATAAATTAGTATCCAATTGTTTTGCCTATCTCGGAATCTTGAACTTATATTGTGTAGGTTTGTAGATATTAATTTTTTATGGATGTACGCTCTTTCATGTTCACTTGACAAGTTTTGTCAAAGTGTTGCACTCATAGTTCCGATCATTAACGATAATATTATGTCTTAGAAATAGGTCTAAAATCATCTGAAGAATAATTACACCTCAAAGCTGAAATGATTGTTTTTAGCTCATAGTTTGGGGCTTTGAGTGAAAATTTAAAGGTATCTAAACAAGTCCATACTTTTAAAAAATGCTGCTATTTCTCAAGCTACTAAGCCTACAACATTTCCCTAAACCTTTGGGAGTTAATGTTTAGTCCGGATTTTGGTCCAGTATTGAAAAAAATATAGTCACTCTGATACTACAGTCCTCATTATTTCAAGAGGAACTTCGATTGTGATGCCTCATTTTTGTTCAGAGGCCTACAATGGGGGCACTTCAGTCAGCTAGCAGTCTGGACGCTCAGAGCCGTCGGCTGCGGTGGCGTCCGTCACGGCGAGGACTACCCTCGTCTCCTGCTGGTCTGCGACTTCTCCCACACGAACATGCTGGGCGAGAAGACGATACACGTTGGGGAGGTAGCGCCGTGTCCGGACCACACGAGGCGGAAACCGAGGTCTAGCTACCCACTGCTTTGTGCTGCGGTTAGTATATTCTATATCAATTGAATTTGCCATATACTTTTCAAGCTTCAAGAAAAGAGGCTGCACAATGAGAAATTTGTATAGTTTCTGGATCACACGAAGCGGAAACCGAGGTCTAGCTACTCACTTCTTTCTTTAGAGCTGCGGTATGCAATTGTATTTGCCATAAAGTTTTCTAGCTTCAAGAAAAGACGGTGCATAAGGGGAAGTTCGTATCGTTTCTGGATCACACGAGGCGGAAAGCGAGGTCTAGCTACCCGCTGCTTTTTGCTGCGGTATGTAGTTGTATACCAATTATATTTGCCATAAAGTTTTCAGCTTCAAGAAAAGAGGCTGCACACGGGGGAGATCGTATTGGTTCAGGACACAAAAGGCTGAAAGCGAGATGATGAGCACTGGCTGATGACAGACTTTCACTCATCTATCTGACCGTACCGTCCGTCCACAAGATCAGTTCCCTTTCAACTGGGTCGCGTTTTATAAAGTTACAATTTACAATTTCGCCGTTTGCCTCTCTTTCTAGCCAATAAGTGCGTGCGTTAGAGAGGCAAACAGCGAAATTGTAAATTGTAACTTTATAAAACGCGACCCTGGTGGTTACCAGATTAGTTTATTGAAATTCAGACAGATCATTATCCGCGAACGACGAGGACGATTTTAGTGCCCCGCTAACTATCGCGGTTGTCTGAAGCGAGCGTAGGTTCACTATTACGTCCCAGATTTTTGATAGGCTTGATCCAGCACGTAGAAGACAATTTCCTTTGGAGAAATTTTCTGATACTGTTTTTTATTAGGTGTACTTCCGATCGGTTTTGGATATTATGCTAACCATTGATTGTCAAGTGATATAGTGTTAGGTTTATTTGATCTAGGAAATATTTAAAATGTATAATTAAGCATTATTCCAACATCTACGGAAAATATCATAAACATTTTGTAATTATCCTGGCAATTGCGGTACGTTATGTTTGATCTGGCAACACTGATATTTCCGAAGATGGTGGGGTGAATGGTTTAAATAGGCGTGAGGAGTGGGACATGGGTCTTTTGTCCGGGTTGATCTCGTGTAGGGAAGTTGTTATCCTAGTACTTAAGTGGTGTTTCGTTAAATAAACTATATTATTGTTCTCCTGGTGTATGTTTTTATTATACTTCAGAAGTGCTAAGGATATTACGCTCACAAAAAGGTACGTGCACTGTTTTATGGAAGTATACATATTTTCAATAAAGATTCTAGATATCAAAAAAATCAATTGAGATTATAATATTTGTATATTGGATTCAAAACGTGTTTCCGTTATATTCATGGGCAAACTGTATTTACCGTTACGGAGCAAGTCCGGAGGTTTATGCAGTTAATCAAGCTTGTTTATCTTGCCAGGGTACTCCCTGGATTTAAACATGTTTGACGCTCCATGATTAGATATGTTGGATAAACCGTATTTACCGTTACGGAGCAAGTCCGGAGGTTCATACGGTTAATCAATCATGTTTATCTTGCCAGGGTACTCCCTGGATTTAAACATGTTTGACGTTCCATGATTAGATATGTTGGATAAACCGTATTTACCGTTACGGAGCAAGTCCGGAGGTTCATACGGTTAATCAATCATGTTTATCTTGCCAGGGTACTCCCTGGATTTAAACATGTTTGACGTTCCATGATTAGATATGTTGGATAAACTGTATTTACCGTTACGGAGCAAGTCCGGAGGTTCATACGGTTAATCAATCATGTTTATCTTGCCAGGGTACTCCCTGGATTTAAACATGTTTGACGTTCCATGGTTAGATATGTTTGGATAAGCCGTATTTGCCGTTACGGAGCAAGTCCGGAGGTTCATACGGTTGATCAATCATGTTTATCTTGCCAGGGTACTCCCTGGATTTGAACATGCTTGAAATTCCATGATGAAATACGTATAAATAGACCGTATTTGTTTTGCCAAGATACTCCCTGCATTTTAATATGTTTGACGTTCTGTAATTATATGTAGGTAGTTGGACAAACTATATTTACCGTAACGGAGCAATTCCGGAGGTTTATATGGTTAATCAGGCATATTTATCTTGCCAGGGTACTCCCTGGATTTGAATATGGTTGATTTTCAATTTGCTACAAGGATGGTTATGAGGATAAGGATGATTTTATTGAAACTTAACAAGGTTTATTTTGTGTCTTTTCGAGGTATCAACAATGAGCAAATCGGAAGAAAGCAATACTCGTAATGGTGACAATAACAATCGCAGACTTATAACGCCACCGAATGAAGATGTCGAGCAAGCAAGAACTCGAAGCCGAAGTCCGTGCTTTAATCCTGCGGATTGCCGGCGCAGCCGGGAACGTCTTCGTGATAATTCTGAATATGGTCGCCGCAGCAGAGGGTACAGCTGTCGCACACCCGAGGGTAGCCGCCGTCGCGGACGAGACCGCAGTCGTCGCCCACCTGAGGCCAGCTGCTGGAGCAGGTTGAGCAGACCTCGCGCCCCCGAGGGCAACCGGCGAACTAGGGAGTATAGTGATTATGTACTCGACGATAGCCACCGACACAGAGAGCGCAGTCGCTGCGCGCTCGAAAGTGGCCGACGAAGCAGGGAGTCCAGCCGCCGCACACCCGAAGGCAACCGACGAAACCGGAAGCGCAGCCTCAATAGTCCTGGAGGCAGCCCCCAACGCCAGCGTCGTCGCGAGCATACGCCGGTAAACCCAAGATCAAGGTCATGTAGTCCCACTTTTACACTTGACCATGTCATGGATATCATTAAAAATTTAAGGAGTCGCAGGTCACCTCAACCACCAAAAACTACTGAACCCAGTCACAAAATAATAGATCATAAAAATATTGTACCTGAATTTGATCCCTCGTCCAAAACCCAACGCGTAGACATATGGCTAAAAAAGGTTAACGAGTGCGCTTGTGTTTATGGTTGGGATGAACGTATGACTATTCATTTCGCGATGCAGAAATTGAAGGGCTTGGCCAAAGTTTGGTACGAAGGGCTGAACACCATAATGTTTTCGTGGCAAGAATGGCAAACCAAATTAACTGAAGCATTTCCCTTCGAACAAAACTATGGCCAGATGCTTGATGATATGTTGAAAAGGAGAAGTAAATTTAATGAAGAAATAGAAGTTTATTATTATGAGAAGTTGTCCTTACTCAATCAGTGTGATATTAATGGCAAGCGAGCCGTGGACTGCATCATACACGGAATTACCGATAGGACCACTAGATCGAGTGCCTTGGCTTTACGCTGTTCTCATCCCGACCAGTTACTACAATTTTTGATGAGTAATAAAAATTCCGGACATTTGGATAAGATTGGTTTTCCAAAACAAAGGAATAACTTTATTAATAATAATACACCCAACAGTGCCAAGGTGGCCAACAAAACTATATCTGGCTATGGTGTTGTATGTTTTAATTGTAAAGAAAAGGGACACCCTTACTTGCAATGCCCTAAACCGCTCCTTAAATGCAATAAATGTCATAAGTTGGGTCACAAGACTGAATATTGTAAAACCGTTACGGATAATATTTCAACTCAAGGCGAAGATCCCAAAAAGGTACAGTTACTAACTAAATCTGGATCTAATTCTAAGTTTATTAAGGAAGTGACTATCAGCGGATCAACTGTAACGGCTTATGTAGATTTCGGTAGTGAGGTGACTCTTATTAAGCAATCCGTTGTTTCTGATATTGGTTTATCACACGATGGTGTTCCTTCAACGTTGATAGGTTTCGGCAAAAGCCATGTGCAGTCGCTAGGCAACTTATCAGCGAAAATAGCTATTGATGGTGTCGAGGCCGAGGTCGACTGTAAAGTAGTAACAGACGACATGTTAGATAAGGCACTTTTGGTCGGGCAGACATTTACGGAGCAGCGTCACATTGTTGTATTCAAGGATTCGCATAGACTACAATTCGTAGATATTAGTAACGAAATTCCATTTTCTTGTTCAGAGATAGTTGAACATAAGTTGTCAAGGGTTAGAGTGAGTGCCACAGTGCAATTGTTCGGCGCAGCCTCTGTGAAGGCACAGACAGAATCGAAATTCAGTGGTAACATCTTATTGGATAGTAAGGTTGCAGGGAGGTTGAACCAACAATATATGACTTGTGGTGGCATATACGCTGTTAAAGAAGGCCAACTTAGTGTAATTTTGGCACCATGCACGGCTCCAGTTCTCGTGTTAGAGGGTACACTCATTAGCAGGGGTGAAAGAGTCAACGTTGTCAATAGGCTCGTAGCTGACGACTGCAAGAAAATTGATTCCTCTGGTCCCAGTTCCATAGATAGAAGCAAGGTAAAAATTGGCGACAACGTTCTTGATATTGACAAACAAAGGTTATATAGTTTGTTAGACCGATTTCATCACTGTTTTGCTTCTACTCTTGAAGAAATAGGTTGCACTAATGTGACTCACATGAACATAGAATTAAACAGTCAAAAACCTGTAGTGTATCGTCCGTATCGTCTTTCTCACCATGAACGTGGAACTGTCCGACAAATGGTTGAGGACATGCTGGCAGCAGGAATCGTTAGAGAATCCGTATCAGAGTATTCTAGCCCCATCATACTAATAAAAAAAAAGGATGGTAAATTTAGATTGTGCGTTGACTATAGGATGCTTAATTCAATTACGGTCAAGGAACGGTACCCTATGCCGGTAATTGAAGACGAGATTGCTAGGTTATCTGGTCAAACTTGTTTTATCACTTTGGATCTAGCATCTGGGTATTACCAAGTGCCAATTGCTGAATCGAGTAAACATTACACTTCGTTTGTAACTCCAGATGGCAAATATGAATTTAATAGAATGCCTTTTGGCTTAGCCAATGCGCCGGCAGTGTTCCAGCGCATGATGAACAAAATTCTTGGTTCAGCTCGGTTCAGCAAGGCCACGGTGTACCTAGACGACCTCTTGATATTTGGGCAAAATTCTGATGAATGTTTGAATAGCTTAGAAGAAGTCTTGCAGATGATAGACAAAGCCAATTTAACTTTAAATCTAACTAAATGTGACTTCCTTCAAAATAAAATTGATTACCTCGGATATGAGATAAGCGGTGCGGGTTTTAGACCAGGTGAACATAAAATTCTAAGCGTACGAAATTTTCCTAGGCCAACAAATGTTCATGGAGTGCGTCAGTTCCTCGGGCTAGTTAGCTATTTTAGAAAATTCATTAAAGGTTTTGCGGAGATTGCCCACCCTCTCAACAGTTTGCTCAAAAAGGAATCTCCTTGGGTCTGGTCCTCTGCCCAGGAGGAAGCCTTCGTCAAATTAAAAACTCTCTTAGAGGCTAGGCCTGTATTAGTCATATATAACCCAACTGCAGAGACTGAGTTGCATACAGACGCCAGCAGAATAGGAGTCGGTGGCATTATGTTGCAGCGTTCATCGCCCAATGAAAATTTTCGCCCTGTAGCCTATTATAGCCGACAGACATCACCTGAAGAAAAGAATTTTCACTCATACGAGTTAGAAACATTGGCTGTCATTACGTGCTTGCAAAAGTTTAGGGTTTATTTGCTGGGCTTGGAATTTAAAATTGTCACGGACTGTAGTGCTCTGCGATCAACATTTTTAAAGCGAGATCTCATTCCGCGTATAGCGCGTTGGTGGTTATCCCTACAGGAGTTTAACTGTCACATTGAGTACCGCCCCGGCACAAGAATGGCACATGTCGATGCGCTCTCCCGAAATCCCGTAGACACTGAGTTGTTTTGTAAAGAGTCCTTGGTTCAGGTTGCATCAGTTTTGTCCATACACGATGAGGACTGGTTACTTACGCTACAATTAGGAGATTCAGAGTTAGGTAGAATTCGTGACATCTTGAGTAAAGATTTAGATGCAGATGGTTTACAATACATTAAGGATAATTATATCCTTCGTGATAACAAATTGTACAGATGTTTGAGTGGTGACAAAAACGATATTCGATGGGTAGTGCCAAAGGGCGCAAGGTGGCAAATATGCAGACTTAACCACGACAATATTGGCCACTTTGGCGTGGAAAAGACACTCGAGCGAATCAAGAAAAATTATTGGTTTGCTGGGATGGCGCGATTTGTAAAAAAATACGTAAACGCGTGCCTTGAGTGCGCATTTGCCAAGAAAACATCCACTTCGCACCAAGGTCTTTTGCATCCAATACCAAAAGTGGAAATCCCCTTTCATACACTTCATATTGACCACCTTGGGCCATTTGTGAAATCAAAAAGGGGTAATACATACTTGTTGGTCGTAGTAGATTCTTTTACTAAGTTTGTATTTGTCAGGCCAGTTAGAAACACTAAGACAACAAACGTGATTCGTGTCTTAGATGATATTTTCACCACTTTTCGAACACCTGACCGTTTGATAAGTGATCGAGGTAGTTGTTTTACCTCGCAAGTGTTCAAAAGATTTTGTGCTGACAAGGGTACAAGGCATATCTTAAACTCTGTTTCTAGTCCCAGGTCAAACGGGCAAGTCGAAAGGTACAACCGCACTATTTTAAACTCCTTAACGACGCAAAATTTACAACAACACGAGAGGGAATGGGATTGCCAATTAGGAAAGATACAGTGGGGTCTTAATAATACTATTCAAAAGACTACGGGCAGAACACCTGCTGAGGTGATGTTTGGTACGTCCATGAATAGCGAAGTTAATCCATGTCTGAACGAAATTACCAATCATACCCGTGAACCTGTAGACTTGGTCTCAATAAGGGATACGGTTAAGGACAAAATAGATGAGGAGCAAGAAAAACAAAAGAAATATTACGATGCTAACAAAAAACCTGCACGTGTTTACAAAGAGGGGGATCTGGTGAGAATCACAAAAACGTCGTTTCAAAACGACGGCCAGAGCAAAAAACTCCTGCCGTCATACATTGGTCCACTACGCGTTGCTAAAGTACTAGGTAATGATCGTTATAAACTATCATCCATTCAAGGTTTTGTCAACAAAAAGTATAAGAAGGGTACCACAGTAGCTTCTGATCGAATGCAACCCTGGATACATGTCGCTGCACTAAATCTCAACAAAAGCGATGGTGATGACGATTCATGTGACAGCGCCAGTTAAGCAGTTTTTTAATAATGTGGAGATACGTTCTTGAAACTTCATATTAAATCGAACTTACAATACAGAAGTTTATTTTTATTATTACAGGCCAAGCACGAGAATTGATTGGTTCGTTGCTTGCCGTTGAAGATTGATGTCAGCGTGAGAAATTGATTGGTTCGCGTTTTGGCAATGACTAGCGTCAGGCGTGAGAATCGATCGATTCACGTTTAGACTAATATATAATTTGGGCGACGTTATGAATTTTCAAATGCATTCGTAAAATTGATTGGCTACGGGTGCAAAATATTGATTAATTCCTTTTGATTGATTTACTTTTACTTAAACTATTTAACGCTGCAGTTAGTACGATGGGCAATACTAACATCAAGCAATAAAGAGATTTAAGTGACTGATGACATATATATTGATATTAAGATGTATGTTTTGATCATACCTTACTTGAGGTTATGAAAATGCTTGAATTCAATCACGAAATGCTATTTGGATTGTGCTTATTACATAGAGCAATTAGATTAAAATGTATGTAATGTAAATGTATGTAGATTAAAATGTATGTACGAAGAAAATATTATAAAATGTATGTCTTCATGATATTATTTCAAGCAGATGTTCTTTAATAAAAAAGTCTTAAGTTAGGATTAAATATTAACGTTGTAAGAATTATATTCATCATACGTATTATCATGTTCATTTTATGGTATAAGTGATTAAAACTCATAAGTATGTATAATAATAAATTTAAAATATTATATGTTATTACTGATGTTCCAGTAAATTAAATTGAGCCAATAAAACTGTGACTACTGGTTTCCAATAGGTCTATCCAACAATATTATTTTGTAAACTTTGAGTTAATTTTGTATTAAAATATTTAGTATAAGAAAACTGTTGGTTTGTGTTCGTAGTGTTAGGTTATCACTAGATGCGTGTCCGGGACGTACACGTTGTCAGAATGGACGAGTGTTAGGTTTATTTGATCTAGGAAATATTTAAAATGTATAATTAAGCATAATTCCAACATCTACGGAAAATATCATAAACATTTTGTAATTATCCTGGCAATTGCGGTACGTTATGTTTGATCTGGCAACACTGATATTTCCGAAGATGGTGGGGTGAATGGTTTAAATAGGCGTGAGGAGTGGGACATGGGTCTTTTGTCCGGGTTGATCTCGTGTAGGGAAGTTGTTATCCTAGTACTTAAGTGGTGTTTCGTTAAATAAACTATATTATTGTTCTCCTGGTGTATGTTTTTATTATAATAGGTAGTTCTACAAGAGTTGAGGTCACGCACACTATAGCGTGTCATGTAAACACAAGGGGAATTTGAAATTAGTGTTCTTTTTTCGTACTGACAGCAAATCTAATAGCAACTGTAAAATTGCCCAAAAATATGCATTCAACTGATTTGCTTCAATACTAATAATAAATACCCACACATTAATTCGTTCATACACATTTGTTTTTTGCAATTATAACATTATTTAGATGTCATGTGTGTTGTCATCATTCACCTCAACTCTGGTGAAACAACTTTTACCTACTTGTATATGATATGAATGGCTGTGGAGATTGTCGGAAGTGCTTTTATGTCAAATTGTCTTTTTGTAAAGGTAAAAGAACAGATCAAGAACTCGCGAGTGGTCGACGAGGAAGTGCTGGACGAGTCCGATTATGACGAGGGCGAGGAAATTAGCTCGGAGCTGATGGCCATGCGTGACGAACTGAAGAAACTTGGCACGGTCGTCACCAAGAAGGTCAGCCGGACCAAGGAGCAATGGTAAGTTTTTGAACGTAATTGTCAAAGGGAAACAAATGGAAATTGCCGTTCCAAGGAGGACTAAGGAATGTAAAACCGGTTACGTTTTGTATGGAAGAACCGGTTTTAACCGGTTATGCACATATAATAATGATCGGTTTGCATTCCCTAGTAGGGAGAGGACCCCCGTTTCAACTCATGTTAGTGCAAAAGCTGTCATAGCTATCCATCGTGTTGCCGCGAGTATTATGGTAATTTTTCATTTTATTTTAATTTAGAAAGTATAGATAGATGTGCTTGCCATGAATAAACCATTGATTTTGACATTGGAATTTTTGCATGGGCTGTAATGAATTTATATTGTAAGATTTTTCTATGGAAATAAGTATAACATGACATAAGACCAATTATTATTATCTACCCTTAAGTTTAAATTACGTTTTAGTAAACCTTAATTTTCAGTCTTGATGATCCTTCTGTGTAATCAAATTACCTATAATTTGTATGCTTTTCTCTCATGTGATGTCTTTTAAGTATAATTCTATTTATACGGTTTTCCGAGCATGATACCATAATAATTTTGATACATATTAACATCATTTTGAAAAGGACAAGCAGTGAATCCCAAACGACGGATGAACTGGAAATGGAAGAATCCTCTACAACGAAGATATGGACCACTGCTGCATATATAGATGAACACGAGATCCTCAGCGAAGATGATTCAGATTATATAAAAACTACTGAAGGTAGCACAATCAATTATACTTACATAATAGGTAAATTCTTCTCGCGGGTGTCGTAAGAGCCGACTATAGTAGAGGCATCGTAAGAAGTCGTTTTTGACGTTTGTTTGCACATGAAGTTCTGTAAATATTCACGTTAGTATAATGGAGCAAATGTCAAACTTCATTGTTGCCAGTACGGAATAGCGATGTTACTACTGTTGCTGCAATTTACCGATACGTCAATCGAAATAAATAAGTAAACCTTTTTTTATGGAGGTACGAATAATTGCTATAATAGTAGGTACGCACATATTTTCTAAAAGTTTGTTATGGTTTCGACAGGTCGTCGCGAGCTCGTGTGCCCGGTGGATACGCGGCTTTACAGACTGTGTTGAACTTGACAACCAGATAAATGTCAAAATTGTTATAAAATCACGTATAATTTTATTTTTTGTAGAATAATAATTTATGTACCACTACGTTATCACCTAGATGTGCTCTGATTTTAATAAATGGTTTTAGTGACTTTATATACTGTATATAAGGCATTTCTCTATTTGGCATACCTACATTGCACTCTGCGCTGGCACGCAAGTTTACCAACGTGGGTTGGGAGTGGATCGCTGCAGGCTGGAAAACTCGCGTCCAAGATCATGGTCTCAACCACTGCCAGTTCTGCATTGACATTACTACCAAGTGAAACTACCTATGTATATTGTATATCAGACTCCGATACTATTTGACCTGGCATTACATTTGGACACCGATTACCTACTGCTATTAATTGTTGACCTTGATTTTTAATTTTGACACTGGTTTTGACACTAGTTACTATCTCTCGCTAACAGAGGTTGTGGATGCTATGAATTTCCTCTATAGGTCACGTCCTATCCGTCCTATAAAACATCATACCTAAATGCGACTTTACGTCATTACGACGTCACCGGCACCAAAGTTTCGCTGCCTGCTAATGATTCTAAGTAAGATTACCTAACACTTTTTTAATTAAATTTTTTTAATAGCAAGTACCAGATCTAACGCCCTTTCGCACTTGACTGAAAATTTTACGACGGTAAAATCGAGCGTTTCACAACACTATATTGTGAGCTGTCAAAAACGACTTCTTACGATGCCTCTACTTTAATGGATTGAAATGTCACTGACCATTCTTCTATAGAAAATTGATGATAGGGTCATTTGCAGAAAAAGTGTACTTTTTAAGTTTTTTTTGCGATCATGGACTGTAATACATCATTTTACTCGGCATCGTGCGTACTTTTCAGTTATGAAACAAAAAAGTATGTCCCTAATGTCATGAAAATAAGTATGTAAATTGAGATTAGTCAGTTTAGTTACTCCCATACTAAATGTATGAAACGAAATTTTTTTTTTCGTTAGAAACTGATAAAAAAAATCTCAAATTTGTTACAGAATTTTTCATACCTTTAGTATGGGAGTAACTAAACTGAGAAATATCAATATACATACTTATTTTCGTGACATTAAAAGGTACACTTTTTCTGCAAACGGCCCGATAGGCAGCAGCGTCATTTATTTATTATTTATTTATTTTAAATTTTATTGCACATAAAAATATACAATTGGCGGACTTAATGCCTTAAGGCATTCTCTACCAGTCAACCATAGGGCCAAACGGAGAAAAACAAAGTGGGTGCATTGAAACTAATAAAATGAAAATACAATTTGGATACTAATACTAGAATAAATAACTACAACATATAACTACAATATATAAATACAATATATAAATACATATATACATACATATATACACAATATATTGCACGTGCGTTTAGGGTTACCAACTAATTCTATGTCTGTTCTAGAAGGTGTTTATAAAGCATTCTTTTGAAAGCCTGCTTGCTTGGGGCTTGTCTGAGCGTCATCATAGTGCGGATTTGCGATCACATTACTGTTATCGCCAATCGTTTGCTCAGCCTGGCGATTATTGATTATTACCTCATAATTTGTCTATTAACTACGCATATTCGTCTATGCGTAGTAACGTAGTTCATAGGAGAGGCCTACGTCCAGCAGTAAGTAGATTAATATAGGCTGATGATGTGTGTGATGCTTTGAGGATTTAGTAATGGAGTCGGCTTCATATCGTTTCCCCTCTGCCAAAGACTTTGGCCAAGAATTTGTACATTGACCAAACCTGTTTATAAAAACTATTTCATTAATCGATTCTTCGCAGTCTTGTAATCGTTATGTACCCGTAACAAGCTCCGTCAAAATGCCTGTATGTGCTATGTATGGATTCAAAACTCGTTCAAATACATCATGTATACAAAATATGCGATGCCCTTTCATATCTTGCCTTTATTTGTTTATATTACAACATTTCATTACATAAAATTGTTCAATTAAATCAAGTACCAGGGAATCGATAGCAAAATCGGTTTCAAAAATATCGCACACAATTCGTATTTTCATTTTTTTAACTGATGGAGAAAGTTTGACATTTATTGTATTCTCGTATTTAAGGTTAATAAGGTCTACCTATCTTTAAATTTTGTAGGAAATATCAGACTTAGTGAATCAAGTAAGACAGAAGACTCTGCCTTGGTCTAATGTTAAGCTTATATGTAAGCCAATAAGGTTGAATATTTATTGCGCTTATTTGGAATACGTATTACGCGCGAAAATACATAGTGATGTGAACGTTACTCTTTATGACACAATGTCGAGAGTAGGTATAAAATGTCGAGATAGGTACGGACACTTGTGTTTACGTATATTAGTGTTCTCACAGTAAGTAAATAAAAACACAGTCTTATCGAATTCAATAACTTCATTTTTACAAGTGCTACTTAACGCTAGTTGGACCTATATTATAAATTGTATTTAGGTACTTACTAAAATATCACTAAGGAATATCAATATCACCGGCCTTATTGCAAAAACTTGTATGTGTACGCACCTACGCACCTTGTACCTACGCACTTGTATTCAAATTGTATCCTTACGAGTATTCACAATTAAGCCTCAGTGAGTTTTACCCCAGCTAACTAAAACTTTCTTACTACAACAAAATAAATAATACTCGTATGTACACTCGTATGGACATACATTGTAGTCTTTCACAACCGCTAATTAATATTATTTATTAAATATTATAATTGATTTACGGATTTCGAAATGCACGTGATTGACCGAGACTTTCCTTACAGTTACAGCCTTCGTAGTCAAAGATCGCGATAAACGAAAACATAATCAATTGAAGTAGGTTAATGGCAAGACATTCAGGCGGTTTTGTATTAAAATTGGTTGATTAATTAATAACTGTTACTAATTGTCTGTTTACTTTTATTTAAATACTCAAAACAACAATATGTAGTACCAATGTGCACGTCAATCTATGACGTTTAGAAAAATATATCGATACGATAATCTTCAGACACTTGAAAGCCATATTAATCGGTTCGATTACACCTACGTCGATAGTTTGAAATTGTGTCCGCATAGAAATTTTACTGTATTAGTGTGATAATTTAACTTAGTGTTGTGGTATTGTTTAAGTGTGCGTGAGTAGTAACGAGAAGAAGAAATGCATTTGTAGTTAGATCGTTTACATGTGTGCTACCTCGTCCCCCTCGGAAATTGGCAGAATGTTTTGTTAGGAAAGTTATAGCGATACCGTCTCCCCATACTAAATCCTCAAAGGTGTGATGTGAATAAGTAAATTCACTACAGTTCAAGGTAAGGACTGTATATCGTCACCAATCATCATCATCACCAAAGACGTGCTCTGCTGAACATAGACCTCCCTCAAAGACTGCCACAATTACCTTTCCTACGCCACCCGCATTAAGCGGCCCCCTGCGACCTTCACCAGGTCATCAGTTCTCTTTGTGGGGGCTTACCTACGCTTACAGGAGACAAGGCAGTTAGTGTACATTTTATAAATGTGCTGATTTCGAATCTCCTCCATCTTCTCGTACAGTCTCCTTTTCTCTGGGTCGAATTTTAGACACATGGAACATTTAGGAAGTGTTTATATTGTCCCCTGTTTACTAATACATTCAAGATAAAGAAACCCACTTCCAGAGCCGAGATTCAAGCCAAAGAAGCAAAAGAAAGTAAACCCCACATTGCAGTTTACCACCCCGGAGCCAGAGACAAAGACTGCTCAGGCAGATGAAGAGGAATACAAGGGTATTGCGGAGCGGCAGAGAGTTAATAACAAGTAAGTGTAAGGCCTTTCTTAGGGCAAATCTTCTTTAATTAGTGATATAAGTAGGTCGATTGCAAAAAAAATTGTTCAGAAGCGTTCATAAGTGCTTAGGCAATGGAGCAAAGCTATCATTTGAAACTAAATTGAGCGCCACCTTTACCTATGGGACTGATGAAATAAGACTTTTACACCTACAATGGTAACCTTAGTAGCATTGTTAGCTGTCGGCGATGAGCAAGGACCGAGTAGCAATCAGCGAGCTTCTCCGCGGGCGAGTGAATTCTCTTAGAAATTTTACTCGTCGGTAGTCTTAACTGACTCGGGATTTATATCGTTTGTTCGTTTCTTGGGCGAGGAAATAGTCGATAGCCGATCGTTTAATACAGGACACCAAATACGATCTGACCGAGTCGTCGATTTTTGTTGACATATGAATGAAATAGCAATTTAAAACTATCGAGATATAGATGATTACATAAATTACGAAAGTTATTTGACTGGTAACAAAAGTATCAGTAGTATCAACTACTGATACTTTTGTTTTTTTTTTTAATATTAAAATGAGGTAAACAATTTTGACGTGTCTTTTTATCCGAAGTAATTGAAAACTTGTTGAATGTTGCCTTATATAATAAAAAGCATCGGATCAAAATATAAATAATCGTAAAAGTTTTATATAAATAATCTTAAAGTGTTTTTTAATAAAAAGACACGTCTAAGTTGCTTATCTTCTTTCCAATGGTTTAAGAACGTGTAGTTTTATTTATTTACCGCAGGTCCTCCAATGATATATTAATTGATATTGCTAGGTAAGTACTATTAATTATATAACAATATTTTCTTTATCAGAGAGCCTACAGCGAATTGTGAATGCATTACTGTGCTTTTATTTACGTTACAAACTTCGAACATCAATAAAATGCCTAAATTATGCGTCAATTATATGTTATTTAAATTTTTATTACTTATCACGTTTATAGGGTTACTACCTTTTAGGAGCGAACTAACACGATTGGCCGGTAGCGTTGTACAATCAAAAACACACCTGTGAACACAGGCAAAGTGCCAAAAATATGTAAACAGAACTTTATTTCCTGGACATAAAGGTGTGAATACATATTTCTGGCACTTTGTCTGTATCCACAGCTGTGTTGTCGATTGTACGATACTCAACACTGGATTTAGCCTACAGTGACACTTGTGCTCTCATTTATTCAGTGATTTAGGTCAAATATTTCAATAAGATATATCCTGCAATGAGTTTGTCACCATAGGTATATCCTAAATGTTCGCCGGTACCTATGCTATAGATGTCTACATTTTGACGTAGTGCAACATGATTTTTTTAGCGAGTAACCCCCTTATTCATTAACGTCTGTTAACTGGTTCTTGGCTTGTTAATAAGCCGCTAGGTATTATTTGTCCCTTTAGCTCTTATAGACATATTGATAAGACCGAACGGGATAAACAATACTTACCGGCTTGCAAAATTAGGAGACGTTTATGAATAAGGGGGTATTTTCTGACACTTCTGACACTATTTTAGGCAGTTCTTTCAAAAGTTTTCCACGCTCGGATTGGTTCGGAAGGGAACGCTAAACCAGTTACGGTTTGTATGAAAAAAACCGAAGATAACCGGTCATCCCAATATAAAACACCGGTTAATACCGGTATGCTCATATAATAATAACCGGTTATACCAATTATGTATACGTACCGGTTTTGCATTCGCTACCCACGGACCAAGTGTCTCGACGCACCAATTAATATTTTATTCGGCGCTAAGACTTGGAGAGTTTGGTTACTTTTTGGGCATGTTTTTAAAAATACAAATGTCATATTCACAGACTACTATCCGGATTCTACGACGTGCGTGGAAAAATTACGTCGAATTGGGTTGAAGACATCAGGTAGGTATTAGTCAAAGGAAATGACATAGCTCGCTATAGGGGTATAAAGGGGCCAAAAATATATATACATATTACTCTCTCGCAAGGTCCATGGGCCTACCTATTAACATCGACCATTAAATTTTATTCAAGTAGTACACAATAAAAACTGTGACTACTCTTAGCAAGCTCGTGTATCAGTATTGAATCGGATCTGTGATACGAGCTTTATTTCATGTAGGTATTTGTTACTTAGTGTGTTTTGTTCGTCAGCAACATGTGGATTTATAACTTATGATTTATGTATATTTAGCACATGATCGGTACGTCAGTATGTCGCCGCGAGATAGATTTTCCATCTTTTACTAACTATATGAATAAAAGAGGGATGGATAGTTTATCTCGCGGCGACATACTGTTTT
The DNA here is from genome assembly GCA_025490895.1 of Thaumatotibia leucotreta. Classification (NCBI taxonomy): domain Eukaryota; kingdom Metazoa; phylum Arthropoda; class Insecta; order Lepidoptera; family Tortricidae; genus Thaumatotibia; species Thaumatotibia leucotreta. Next base: position 48,780 of record JALPQI010002321.1, read on the forward strand.
CCATCTTTTACTAACTATATGAATAAAAGAGGGATGGATAGTTTATCTCGCGGCGACATACTGTCGCACTAATCATATGCTAAGCCTCCTGGTATTTTTCTGGAATAAATATATATTTTTTAATCATTTGGTTTGTGTTTTTAAGTAGTAACACTACATGTGTCTAAAGTATAAATAGTGGATGTTATCGAACCTTTAGAATGAAAGTCACCTTATTCGAAATTTTGGAATCATTAATTATGTACTTAATTAAAAACACCTAAAAGCTTAACATTCTTAATTCGAAAATTTTGGATTAGGTCACTTTCATTCTAAAGGTGCGTTATATACTAAAGAAAAAATATCGAGTATTGGAAAGGGATTCGGATAGGAGGCTGCTAGCATGTATTGCTTATCCCTTAGAGTATGGTCACAGGCGCCTTATAGCAGCTTACATACACCCGATAATTTCAAGCTGCGGCGTTGGTCAACTGGGTATATTTCCTTTAGTATATGACATCTAATATTTATAATATGATTTACGGTATTGAACGAATTTCAGCGAAGAACAAGACGATGCGCCGGAGACGCTCATACTGTCGCACACCATGAACCCGTTAATTATAGCCCAGAAACATCGAACGCACGCGCAGCCTTACAGGACCAAAACTGTTGCTACTACCATGAGCAGCATGAGCAATACGGTACGTGTCCAATGTTTAGCTTCGTATCCACTACGAGAGGCAGCCTCGGGTCGAGCGGCCTCGACTTGAAGCAAATAGCCTCAGTTTGAGGCTGCTCATTCTGAGGCAACAGCTACGGATCAGCTCGAGGCGTGTCACCTCAGCTTGATCCGTAGCTGTTGCCTCACGAGCGACCGTCTCCACTAGACACACGGCTCGAACTGAGGCGCCTTTGAGCACGGCACAGAGATCGACAAAATATGGCTCGGCTCGCGGCGAAGCATTTGCCTCGCGTCGCGGCGTGCCTCAGGTTGAGGCAGCGTCTCCACTTACGCAGCCTCGGAGTGAGGCAGCCGCTCGACCCGAGGCTTCCTCAAGTGGATACGCGGCTTTTGACTCATCTCATTCGAAAACAAAATACCTATACTTACGAAATTTTACAGGCAACAGTAAACCTAACATAATCTCAGCTGTTGCCTTTTCCTACTTAATAGCAAATCTCGAAGAATCTGTTCGAGATCTCTCTAGTTGCTTGACAATGGAGACTTAGGCTCTCCGAAACATATCGCGCGTAGTGACACGTGAGTTTAACTATTTAAATATATTTATGGTTATTATGTCCCACGAAAGTTTAAATTCAATTAATCTATTAGAATTTGTGTGATACCTGCTGAATATTTTAGACAATTTCTTTGCTGCTGAGCCTACAAATAATAAGCTTCCTAATAAAGTGAAAGTAGTTGACGGCTAGTCAAATAACACGTGAGATTACCTGTAAATATAATTAAATAGTTAAAAAACTCACGTCATTACGCGCGACATGTATCGGAGATTCCAGGTCTCAAAATACAAGTTAAAAAATACATCCTCTTCTTCTAAATTTGAGAGAAACAACATTTCAATATCTCAAAATAATTATCTTATTAGTTCGTGAAATATACATTGGTAACTTTCTACCTACATTATAGTAAAAATAAAAATTAAATTTATTTTTCTCGAACTATACAATAAAATCAATAGACTTAAATTCTTAATAATATTTTACGAAAGCCATGTTTTACAGGTCATACAAAACGTGCACATGCAGTATACTCCAAGACAAAGATGGAAACCTGAACGGGATCGGCCTACAAGGTACAAATTTGGAAGGAACCGAACTAGAAATATTCATATAAATTTTGACTTTAATATATATAATCGTACAAACATTGTATTTCACGCTGGTTACTTATTTAGGTACGTTTTCTAGTCGAAAAATGGTCGAAATGCTAAAGTCTTCGCCGTGCAGCCATAGCGTTTGGGTCTTGAACAAGCTCATCATCACAAATTTAAGAGCTTTGCTCTTGTCGGTGGAGGAGCAAAGCTTCTCATATGTAACGAAACATGTCGAGCATTTTTTGATTTAAAAACTTGAATAACCCGAGTAAAATATAATTTTAGTATGAATGAGTCTCACGAGAGTTTTGTGTTTAAAATTATAATCCTGTTGCTAGGCCAGGTGCGGCAGCATTGCTTCGTACAGAACAACTGTCTCGCCCAGCGGTCGACAAGCAAGAACCAGCCATACCTCCCAGAGTAAGTCTTCATCACACCGAAGCTGGCCTGATACCGCGAACTTCACAATTCATAAATTTCGAGGATTTGTCTCTATCACTCCAGCCGTGTGGTGACGGCAGAAAGAATACATTTGTCACCATCCCAACTCCTCCTGCGGGTGTCGTAAGAGTCGACTAAGGGATTGAAGTGTCACTGACCATATTTGACTAAAGATTGATGATGGGCAGCAGCGTCATCATAGTGGACACATTACTGCGATCGCCAATCCGCTTGCCCAGCGTGGCGATTATGGGCATTTACCTCCTAATGCGTCTATACGCATAGTTAATAGGAGAGGCCTACGTCCAGCAGTGGACTATCATAGGCTGATGATGATGATGATGATGACTCCAAAGAAAGTGTCATTGGAGTGACAAAGAAATATGCGGATTTTGAAGTTCGAGGTAGGGCCGCTGGGCCGCGTTACACCTCGGTCTGTGGCGGTGAAACATTTGAAAAAACTGCGATGGAAATCGCACAGTTTAAGCTCGTGTATACGCGCGCCATGATCAAGTGAGACAAGACATGCCAAGGTAAAAGCGCGGTCACTGTGGGGGCACACGAAAGTATAGGTTCTGTGGCCACGTGGCTACGGAAGTACGTATTAACGTTATATTTAAATTAGAGAACTCCAACTACTCCCGTGGATGTCGTAAAAGTCGGCTAGGGAGTTGAAGTGTCACTGACCATTCATTTATGTAGATTGATGATGCGCGGTAGCGTCATCATAGTTGGCACACTGCTGTGATGGCCAATTCGTTTGTCCAGCGTCAGATCATGCGCATTTAATTCCATATACTTCCTAATGCGTCCATACGCATAGATAGTAGAAGAAGTCTTGTCCAGCCATACCCATAGTACATATTTGTTTATACAAATTACAATCTTATGATTGTCCCATTATATTTATTTATACCAATGAGTTAATTAGACACCGTAGCGTTCGAAAGACATTTTTTTACTTTATTCTTACAGATAGCATTCAAAATGGATGATGACGACGTTGAACAACTGCAAGCCGATACCGGATTCCATCCGTCATGGCTGTCAAATAAAACCACGAAGGCCGAGAAAAGAAATGTACAGTGAAACTACGTATTTGCACTACACAAACCTATGCCTATTACCGGAACCGGTTCGTAACCGGTTTAAACGGGAAATACCGGTTTAGTTCGGTTTCGGTTTCAGTTCTTAAAAACGCGAAAGTTTCACTGTTAAATATAGATAAGTAGATTACATTTCAGCGCAACAAAAGGCACGTTTCGAATTTTTTGACATATTAATTAATAAAAGTAAACCTATTCTTATTACCGGAACCGCTTTAAACGGTAAATACCGGTTTAGTTCGGTGTCCGCTTCCAGTTCTTGAAAACGCAAAAGTTTCACTGATAAAATAAAGATAAGTAGATTACATTTCAGCCCAACAAGGCACGTTTCGCGTTTTTTACGTATTAATAAAAGAAAGTAAACCGGGTTTAGTATCGTATGTATGCAATATTGATTATTTATTCTGTAACTCGTATCATTATTGATAGGGGTTATTTTTAACCGGATTTAATCGATCAAACAATTGTAGGTGTATGTACAGTCAAGTGCAAAAATAAGTATCGAAAGAATTCGCTCATAAATATGTTACGACGTTCTTATTAAACAGAATTAGAGTGCAATGGGACATATTTTTGAACATTGAAATTATATTTGAAGATATACTTGTAAACATTGTTCATTGTGAAAAACTCTTCTAAATAAAATAATTAAATCAATAAAATATTTATTTTGAATTATACGTATGTTGTTTCTTTCAAACTTGGTACCTTTTTAAGTAGCAATACTCGTACACAGAATGGGAAAGTGAGATTTATTGATTTTTATTGAGAACGGATGCTCGAAATTTGCGGACTCAGAAGTTTGGTAGGCCTGTTCCTAAAAGTGCGACTTTTAATAGGCCCATAGACCAGTTAAAATTCGTTATCACACTTATCACTCCTATCATAAATTTTGAGTGACAGTTGTGGGTAACGCCTAACTGCATCTCTTTCGCACCACGCTGGTGTAAACGAGATGCGCAGTTTTAGCGTAGACAATACTATCAGTGCCAACTCATCGTATGAGTAGATAGTAGATAGTACTTATGGATTATGAAATTAGTGATAGTGTATCCGTAAGGGTTCATGAGATATGATTCATTGTATTTTTTTATCGCGATATGAATCATAATATTTACGGGGTAAAATCGATAACGCCAACAAGATAACAATATTTACTACGAGGTCAACTGTATAAACACCAGAAAAAAACACAGTATACTTTTTGGTGTGCATCACAAAGATAGATCATTTATAAATATCGAGTGCAAGCCTCTACTTGTCTTGGTGTTATGGTGTATGATTAGATATTTTTGAGCACCGTGTGCTCCAATTTATCTCATGGCAGCTGTATCATCTTATTCTTCAAGTCTTTATTAACCAACTTCAAAATGTCAACAATTCTGACTTTGATATTATGGGGTTTTAAGGTAAAATATTTTGTACCTGAGATGCACTACTAGGATAGCAATTAAAAAAAATCCTAATATTAAAGTAATCAAAATTAACTTTAAATTAGGTATCTTTTCATTTCGTATCGTGTGACAATAGATATTGGGTTTTGCTAAGTCATAAAATCGTTTTACATGGTTTCAAAATAACAACAACAATACTTATCAGCTTTCTTTAATGTAATTTAAGTGTTATAATCCGGAGGTAACCTTAAAAACCTAAGAAAAATTGTGTTTTTACTTTAGGTAACCATCTCTAATATTTAATAATATTTTCATTGCTCATGCTCTGAAAGTGGGTTGTTGTTTATCTATGATACGGGTGGAAAACGATGCATCGCGGCCCTTGGGTTGCAAAAAGATATGTTCCTATTAGTGCTCGCCTTGTAAAATTGTAAGCACCAAGCCGACCAAAGTGACAACGATACTCTTATTTAGAAACAAATTCGAAGATATTATAGTTCTTGGTTTCTAGTTTTTGTTTTTTGTAGCGATAATCGTAAGTTAAATATGTCAATTCATTAAATTATTTAAATTTTTTGGTTAAAATTGAAGTGTTTTGGTTTTATATAGCGGTGACCAAGAGGAACAAACCTATCAAGTTTTTTTTTTAATTTTAATACGCGTAGGTAAGCGACGGAATAATGTTATACTGCCATTATATGAATTTATAATTAAAAATAAATTCTTACTTGCATTCAATTAATACTTTTATGTTTTTTCTTTCCTCTCATTCGTAATGAAAAGTAGAGTGTTTAACTCGGGTGAAAGGCACCCATTTCCGACTCACACTATTGGCACTCTCACTTCGTTCGAGCGCCAAACTACCTCGTCGGAAATGGGTGCCTTTCCACCCTTGGTTAACAATCTACTATTAAAAGTGTTTGGCGCTGACGCTGACTATACACGTCATAGAATAAACTTTACGACTTTTACGAGCATGAGATTTGAAGATTATAATTCGGCTTGGTGGACTGTTTCAACTAAATGACATAATATTATATAACAAATAGCTGTACTTACACTCCGTTTGATATTAGAAAACCATTTGGAACACACGAAGGTTATACTACTGTTAAAGAATGCAAAACCGGTTATTTTTAAACAGGCGGAATAGGCTGATTTTTATGATAATATGACCCCGGAATGAACCCTTTAAAAATTGAATAAAAAATTTATAACCGGTTATTTCATACGAACCGGTTACTTAAACTGAAACTGATGTCCTGTTTTATGTAGTGTCCAATTACAAACCAATGATTGTAATGTAACCCAACGTCTTTTTCTTATGCCCGAAGGGTTTATTAAGTTCAAACGGAGTGTAAATTGTAAATAAGATCCTTAATTTATTTCTACATAACTACGCTTAAATTATTCGTCTCCACACTGGCAACAGTCATCGTCCACTTCAACGCCCAACATTTTCAACAAGAACACACAACACGTAATACACAGCAGGCACCGCAGGATTTTCCCACACGAGCCGCAGTCGCAGGTGCAGCACACGCACATCTTGAACTCTATCACCAGCAGTTAAGGTTCACGAGGAATGACACTCGTTTCTGAGACCGCAGAGGTAAGTTTGCTGGTTCACTTGCTTTCTTGATTCAAATTTCGAATTAAAAAAATAATTGTCAAATAAAACTTCTGTTGCGCCTTTTTAAAGAAATATTTCATTCGATTTTAGCTTTTATGCGCCAATTTTTTGTAAAATTTCGTTCTTTTGTCGATTTATCAGTTGTTTCAAAGTAGTTTTTCAGATTCCGTTTGATTCGTTTCGCGTGACGACCAGTTAGGAGTAAGTATTGTCCTCGACTGACCAAAAAAGTACGTGATAACTTATTTGTTTAACTGATGTAGATAAACGTGTGTACTTATCAGTGAAGTCTTTATCAGTTTACTATCCTTCTGTAAACGTAATGGCGGAAACTCTGCCTAAGTAAGTAATATCTTTTCGTGATTCTACTGTGTTCTATAGGTATCTCAAGCACAAACTGACATATTCTGATGAGTAAAAAAATACTTCACGCTGCTAATTGGCAATGCCATAATTCTCAATCAATAGTTAACTAACCAACTGCCACCTTAAACTAAAAATGAATTCTATTTAAAGATGAAGAGAACTCATTTTTGTATGAGGATAAATGACCAGTTACTGGAGATTTGCCTACTAACCACTCGTTCAATAACTGGCCGCCTCTTACTAAAATGCGTTCTATTTACCTATAAACCGAATTCATCGGGAATTCATTTTTACTACATACCCAGAGGTGGCCAGTAACTGGCAATTTACCCTATCTTGCAATCGACCTCTAAATTAATTAAATCAAATTCAAAACTGCTGTTTCATCGAAAGCTATAGCGACAATTCTATTATCAATTATAATTACCTAAAATAGATTTACCTTGGTAATAAAAATACACATAAAAGAGCAAATACAACACATTTATTTGAATCTTAAAACAATGTAACGTTGACATATTTTTCATAGTTTGCACCGTACCTAATCAGCTTGCAACATGCGATGATGTCACGCAATGGGAGCATCATTGCTACAAACTATTAGAAAAATTTGCTATTTTTTTATATCAAATCATTGCTATACTTATTATCAAACCAGTATAAGAAAGGGATTCGGAATAAGAAACCACTGTTGACACAAGAAATGACAATACATTTACCTACCAAGAAAACAGTTGTTTATAGATGTAGTGAGTGATTAAACTGATTAATTAATTTATTTTCTGTAAGTCTCTACACTTAAACTATGAATATATGATTGTAACTATGTATATATCCTAGATTGACTTATACACTGTTGTGTCAACAGTACTTTCGAATCCCATTCTAATCGCGGTTTGATAATTAGTAGTAGTAAATCACTTTATTGTACACAGAATATGTTACAACACAGTTATAAAGAGATGTAGGTAGAAAGGCGAACTTATCCTTATAAGGGGTTTCTTCCAGGTAATTTTTGAGAAATTGAGTCGAGATTCGAAAATTAAGATAGACAAACTGACATGATGCACAATAAAGAATTAAAATACACTGTTACGATAATACTCAACTACGGATCTACAGCAATCAATTAATGATTTTTCCAAGTCCATCACTTGCAGAATAAATACCGCAGATACGAGATTGAGTTAGTGTAGCAACGAAATATTTACACATTTACCGTACAGAAAGCCTCTCGCAAACGACGATCGATATGTTACCTCCCTGTCACACTTATGTACGAATCGAAAGTGCAAGAGAGAGGCAATCACTTCGATCGAAATTAGCCGTAGGTCAACAGTAGGCTTAGCGCAGGATGACTGCGACAGGATAAACTATCCATCCCTCTTTTATTCATATAGTTAGTAACAGATGGAAAATCTATCTCGCGGTGATATACTGAGTGCTTAGCATACAGTTTATCTCTTTACAGTATTTACATACATCGGACTCTTGAACAAAACAATAAAGGCAGAGTATGATCCTATCGCTTCTATCGTTTATCGCACCATCTGTCCCGGTCACACTTACGGGGTGAATCAACTTTTTTCTGTCTGTTATTGCCATGGTTACGGTCGCCTGAGTCACGCTGGTTTTATGCAAAATATGCTACTTAAATTATGCAAACATGTATGTACTGTAGGTATGTCTGTAGGCAGCCCATTAAGGAAAGGGCTTATTAACACCAAAAAAACGTGTGTTTGCATAGTTTAAATAGCATAATTTTGAAAACCAGCGTGACTCGGGCGACCGTAACCATGGTAATAACACAGAAAAAAGTTGATTCACCCGTGGACACGAGTCTCAACATGACGGCAACAAACGATAACGAACTAGGGAATGTAAACCGGAGATTTTAGCTATTAACCGGTTTTTAACAGATTTTTTAATACAGTTCGTAACTGATTTGCATTCCCTAGTAGTTACTTGCAGGGATCGGATACCGGTTTTTATAGAACGGTTAGAATTTCGTTCTTTTTCGTTCTTCGGTATATATTTTTTTGTTATTGGAGTAATTTAAAAATACGGTGTTGTTAATTACATAAAATGTTGAGGACTACATAAAGAGTTTTATAAAACATTTTAAAATATTGGGATATTTCGAGGTTTTTCTAAAAAAACCGGTTCCGATCCCTGGTTACTTGTATTTGCACCGTGGCCGCACCAATATATCTGATGGCGACAGTCAACCAATAGGAGCCGTCGGCCACACGGGAACCATGACAAAGTGACACTATAAAGTAAGACCGGACTATTTTTCGGTGAGTTGAAAGGATGTCACAAAAAAAAACATAATTTTCACTAACTTTTACCTACAGATGTGCAATGTACGGTAAAAAAAATCAAGCTTTCAATATAAATTTTCCTAACTAGTGCGGAAAAGTAAACTTTGCACATGCTGCGTGTAAATTGATCTTTTTAAGGCACTTGTTATGAAAAAAGTCGTTCGATACACGTGTAAAAACTTCTTTTTAGCTCGGGTGATCGTCGCCCTCGTTTCACTCGGGCTCCAACTTTCACCCTCGTCGATAAAAACAATTTTTTGCACTTGCATCGAAATGTACTATTACTTGATGCCGCTCAGCCGAATAGCTTACGAGTAATCGACACTCAAACTTGTCAATTTTTTTTTCAACACTCCCAACCGAAAAACCTTGGCTTAAGATCGGACTAGTATCTAATTTCAAAACTAAAGTAAGGAGAAGAAGGTGCATAGCTTCCTGTTAAAGATCGGATCTCCAAAAATTCTGAAAAAAATAACTTTTTTTTTAAACGGTCGTAGCTCACGACTGATGCGGCTGAGCGGTTGGTGCGTACTAGCAAGATAGATATAGTTAGTGAGGAAAAAATACTACTATTTTAGTAGTTATTACGGTCATCCGATCTTACATTAGATCCGATCTTAGCCGGGTGTACCTTACATTATTAATAATCTATCTAGTTGTCAATGTGACATGGTTATAGAGCGACCAAGGATTCCAATTGACTACATACGACGCCTTTGGTGTAAAGTTTTCAATCGTTATCCGACTCTTGACAACAATCGTCACCGAACAGGCAAGTCCAACACCAAACGCAAAATACACATCGTAATAAATTTTCACAACAACCAAGACAAATGCAACACATTGTCGTTACATATATTTAAAACAACGACTTCACTAAAATTGTTTTTGAACAACACAAAACAATTTCACCATAAATTCTCATGTTAACGACACATTTGGACAACAATACACTCATGATTTCGTTGAAGAATTTGAACTACCACTAATCATAGTCAGCACTACATTAATCGTCATCACTATTCATAGTCAAAGTCGTCACCGTAATTGCCACCACAACAATCTTCGCAACAGTCATTGCCCAACAGATTACAAATTTGCATGCAACACCAGATACATGAAATAATTTGTAAACAATTACAACAACATCTGTACATACCCATTGTTAGAAAACAGTTTTAGTTATATAGACTATATTATTCGTCAAAATCTATATTGTAACTAATTCAAGTTCAGCAAAACTTCACGAAATTGACCGCTAGTCTTCACATGCACTTATATTGAAGATAACACAATGTATAATGTCACAGTTTAACACCGAAGGCACTTGAAAGTTCTCAAGTTTCTACTCAATCGTATTGGTCGTGTTTGAAGGGAGGGCAGTAATCTTCATCCTTAATGTCCATCCCACACATATTCAAGATTTGGACCCAGACCCAGAAACAGGCGCAACAGCTTAGAAAACGCATGCAACACCCTTTACCCCCCTCTATCATATCATTAAAATCTCCACATAGTTGGCTGCCCTGATTCCCCATGTTTTTCCATGAACTGCGTACGAAATTTTGGTAGACTACATCACTTTGATTTTCGAAATATCTATTTCATGGTTATCGAAATACGTGATAATAATTTTGATTCTATTGAGTGATGTGATGGGACAAGGATTTTCTTGATTTGAGTGACAGTTGATAAAAGAAAAATAAATTAGTCTATGGAATCTTGCAAGAGTAGGTATTTAAAGATCCTACGCTTGCCTTTATATATTCTGTGCGCTTGCGGTATAGAACTATGGTATGGTGGTTATGGACTTTGACTTGCAGGATATATTAGATACTCCCATTGATTTAAGTAAAAGGGGTAGATATGGTACCAGGCGCACGAAAGTGTGCCATCGAATACAGGTCCCGGGACCTGTTTTGAATTAGTCGTGTGATGGCAGCCCATGTGTCAACAGCTTGTCAAGATCCAAAATCTCTGTAACGAATATTGGCTTAAAAGTGATAATCATGCCGTGCTGTGCCTTTTTTCAGTGCTTTAACAGCTCAAAGCATAAAAACAAAACTCACGGAATCACTTTTCATGCGTAAGTACTGTTTATAATTTAATAATATATTTTTAGGCAATTCAAATTTTAAATGATTCTTGTTTTTGAGTGAGAGAAACAGATATATATCTAATATATACGAGAGCAACACGTACATCGTCACGCAATAACGTCAGCAAATAAATCTTGATCAACATGTATTTTTAGTTCCTGCGCTCCTAGTAAAACAAATGTAACAAATTCTATTTTGCAATATTTATTTTATACATAAAATTAATAGCTTACACGTATGTTTAGGTTTGGTTGTAGCATAACAATTTAATACACGTACAGATTTCCTGCCGACGAAGTATGGAAAGATAAGTGGCTCGCAGTCGTACGCAAGCAAAGGAAAGACCCAGAGTGGACATCTACCAAACATAGTAGAATATGTTCCATACATTTTATACCGGAACATATTTATACTACCAGCAAAGGCAGACGACGAATAACAAAAGGCGCTATTCCGTACTTTCGGGTAATAGTGGTTTTGTGCACTTTATTTTATCTTGAATACATGTATAGAATATAGCCAATCAAAACTTTGATGGACCAATCACAACTATTTTTTCAACAAGCGTGCTCGTAACGTAGGTATTATTGAACCGCTTTATGCCGCTTAACCGCTATACATTTTGTTGTATTTTCTGTTATTTCTTTTATGTAAATTGTGGCCTTAAAGTAATGAACAAGAATAAAATAAAAAGATTGAACGTAAATTTCGGATAGTATCTAAGTAAGTAGTAATTACCTAGCAACAAAGGTTAGTAAAAGTGTTAATTTAAGTCAGTTATTCCTCGCAAATGTGTTGAAAAACGTCGTCGGTAGTACACATTAAACTAGTTTAAGCGGACGAAATAACGAAAAGCTATTCTAGAGTAGGTATCGACCGGAATATCAAATATGAGTATCTTCATGATTTGATTTCTAAAATCAATTTATATTTTTGAGCCTTTTCGTACGTTGTCACTATGGTACTTCACTTAAATTCCTTGACCATCCATACACCATACCTAACTTAATTTATAGCTTTTGTTGTTTTATTGTTTTTTTACTTCGTTCTTTAATGGGAACCGATGAACATGTTGGAAGTCTTCGATATTTTTTCTGATTTGTTGAGATTCTTCGTGTTGTTTATCGTTAATTTTGTATATGTCACATAATAACCTTATTTTAAATTTATTTGAGCCCATATAATATAAGAAAATATTTGAATAAAGGAGAGTATAATAATATTCCTTTATATAAATGATTACACCATCTTCACTATTAAACCATCTTTCATTTAATTCTGTTTCATCATGAAATGAGTAGGTACATGTTACTCGTATTGTTATTGACTTTGTTTGTGTCATACTTCCTGGCGGTGACATGGTGTCGTACAGTATTCAAAGTAACATCAAAAAAATGTACATGAAATGTACGAAATTGTACACTAATTAAAAAAAATTGTACTACACGTACGAGACGAGAAAACGGTGTTAGCCCGTCACCGCTAGGAAGCATACTTCCTGGCGGGGGCTATTTATTTTGTTATGTTGCGGCCGAGTTTTCAATGGGCATGTCAATTAAAAAATATGTACGAAAAATGTACGTTCTGGTATTGCTGAATATCTCCGTAGAAATAGTTTCTCGTTTTTAATATAACGTATCATACTCCTATTCCTTATATCATTACGCGCAGAAGTTATTTACAATGATGATTAATAGGGAAACAGTAGGGAATGTAATAATAGTTATGTACATGCATAAATATGTACGACGACGATTATATGCCACTTATTGGTGTATATAATTGATCAAACACGTAAATAACTAAATCAAGTTCCATTGAAATGTTTTTAGTACCAAATTAAAGCACCTATGAGATAGATATACCCAAAAATGTTTTAGAACCAGAACGTACATTTCTCGTACATTTTTTCTGATTGACATGCCCATTGAAAACTCGGCCGCAACATAACAAAATAAATAGCCCCCGCCAGGAAGTATGCTTCCTAGCGGTGACGGATTAACACCGTTTTCTCGTCTCGTACGTGTAGTACATTTTTTTTTAATTAGCGTACAATTTCGTACATTTAATGTACATTTTATTGATGTTAGTTTGAATACTGTACGACACCATGTCACCGCCAGGAAGTATGACACCTTTGTTTTCCGACGCTACCGAACTAAAGGTAAATGGCGTAATTCCGATGATACCACGGGCGTCGTAGTCGGTCCAGTATAAGGGAGACCTAAATGACCGTAGTAAATGTATGCAACCAGAGGTCAGCCCTTGAAATTGACAATATCTAATCCCAAAACTCGGTAAGCGATGTACCAGGAGTAGCGGGATTGTTAGAAATATTAAGATTAGAAAGAATATGCAGATAATGTCTTGCTTACACTAAGATCTAATTGCTATGTATGTCTCTGTTGCTCTATGTGTATTGCGCAAAATATGGGGGTCTCGTTTGCACAACCGCATATTTCGTATTATTTTATCTCTATTACGCATTGTGCACATAGACATTACAGTAGTGTGTAGTATTTGCAACGGTGTGGGTGCGGGTATCGCTTGCCGTGTTGACAAACTATGAGCGTCACTCATCTACCCCTTTTACTTAAATCAATGGATACTCCAAAGATTTTGACGGAGCTTTTTTTGGGTAAGTATACCTATAGCGATAACAAGACTGTAAAGAATCCATGAATGAACGTTTTTATAAAACAGTGTACCTACAAGCATCTTTGGCAGAGGGGAAAGGACGCGATAGCGTCTTCATTACTAGATACCTACTCCAAGGGACTTTGCCTAATATTGCGGGTTGGGTATACCTAGTACACACAATTAATACAATAGTAGGCAAAGTCCATCCACACTAGCTTTTAATATTCTGCGCCAGTTAGCGTCAGCCAATGGTAAGCACCAGTGTGCTCACACATATTCAAGATATAAAAAATCAATCAATATATGTTCCAATTTTATTGTTCCGTTCATGTAGGTATACCTACTTAACATGTTTACTGATGAAGTAAGTATAGGTAGGTAGGTACTCGTAGAGTATGTTCTAGCTATTGTTATAAGTTATACATACAAACTATATCGTCGACCGTAGGTTCAATTAGGGTAAGGGACAAAATACGACTTTACAGGAGAGCCCAACAAAGTTTTTTTTTTTGCTTATTCGCTCATAACTTTTATTGTATTTGACCTTTCCTGGCTCCGATTTCACACGTATTCTTATATTTTGGTGCTCTTTCCGCCTAAATAGTATTTATTTACGTAGACTAAATACTTAATAAGGAAAATTGGTGTCCGTTACTCTAATGTGTTTCATTACTAACGTCGATTACACTCATAGCGATTTCTAGTCATGTCCCTTACGCTAATTTGACTTCGATTTACAGATCCAATATCTTTAAAAAAAAATAAAGTAAGGGCATTTTAATGATTTTTTAAATTAAAGCAAAATAATGTCATCATCATCAGCCTATGTTAGTCCACTGCTGGACGTAGGCCTCTCCTATTAACTATGCGTATAGACGCATTAGGAGGTAAATGCCCATAATCGCCACGCTGGGCAAGCGGATTGGCGATCGCAGTAATGTGTCCACTATGATGACGCTGCTGCCCATCATCAATCTTGTAAAATGGTCAGTGACACTTCAATCCCTTAGTCGACTCTTACGACACCCGCAGGAGGAGTTGGGGTGGTGACAAATGTATTCTTACTGCCGTCACCACACGGCGGCCGTCACCACACGGCGGCCGTCACCACACGGCGGCAAAATAATGTAAGATAGTGTATTTGTAAAAATATGCTACGTGAGGTTTAGCGTAAGGATGATCCGTTTTGAAAAATAAGAATAAAAATAAGTTATTTTGTCTAAATGTGTATAGGAAATTCAAGTCCTATTGTTTGTGTGGTTTACTTGAAATGTCTTATTCCCTAACCTGTACCTACGCTAAGTTTTTTCTTGGAATGAAACATAATTATTTTCGTAATAATATTTATTTCTTGTCAAAAAATAAACAAAGATACATACATAAAGCTGATCAGAATCTCGTTTGAGTCTTCAGGTAAAAAGTAAGTTATTATGTTTGATAGTTTTACCACACAGTAATTATCTAAAAATAATTATGACAGAAAGAAACCTAAATAATGTACTTTTTTATTTTTTAACAGATCTTTGTCAGTTAAACATAACTTACTTAAAAAATAATTGACAGTCTTAACACAAATAATAATAATTTTTATCATTCATAACATAAATTATAATAAACTTTTTTAACAGGTATTGTTAAGTTATAACTTGGATTATTTCAATTAACTCATATAAATGAGAATAATATTATGTCGCATTATGTAATTCGTACACTAAGTAAAAGCCAAAACATGGCCAGGAAAAATTCGACCATGAGTATCGTGGTCTCTGATATGATAATGTTTCTCGATCGAAGAGTTCTGCATGACAAACGATATCAATAATCATTAAAAAAAAACCGACTTCAACCGATATCTCCAAGATCCCATAATCAGACCCCAACTTGATGCCAACGAGACTAACTCGGTTTATTCTGAAGTCGGTTAAAAAACTATTTATGGAAATCGGTTGACGTGGTATCGAGTTATTCATCCAATTGTCGTGCACAATGCACATGCTTAATGCAAATTAAGACTTATAATTATCAGAACTGGACCAAATTATAATGGGACCATCAGCTTCGAATAAAGTAAGAACCATCGAAATCGGAAACAGTTGTATTGAGAACCTCCTCCTTTTTTAAAGTCGGTTGAAAACACTATAATTCCATTTTATAATTTACTTAATGAACTTTGTTATCGGAAGCCTTGGATAAGAAATGATGGCAAAGTAAAGAGTTGGAAGAAATTACTTCATATTTTATTATTACCTATTAGTACAGATTTTGTTTATATAATTTTTATTCATATATTACTTAGCTTTGAGTTTTTCAAGTCTTCGATATTATAAGTACTTGTATTGTTTCTAATTTTTAATAAGCATGTATGAAATAAAAATGGCGTATCATTGGGAAATAAATGGTGAAATTGATTTTATATTTTGCATACTGCGCAGAACACCCCTTTAATTAGGATAATTTTTTGTTCATGCCTTGTCGTGATTCTACACAATAGATTTCATATATCTGAACGTGATCACTTGTGTCTGCGACCAATAATTATATAACATGGACGTGTATGTGCCAAGATGGGCAGGACATAGCGCTTTTCTTAACACCGCGCATATTTTGGTGCAACATTTTTGACAAATGTTTATAGAATAAATGGCCAATCAAAACATTGATGAACCAATCACAACTATTTTTAAATGGCGGTTTAAGTTTTTATAGGTTGACATGGAAATTCAATACCGTGATGCATTGAAGAGGTGGTGACATTTGTCAAGTAAAATTCAGGACCGTTTTTGAAAGGCAATTTAGTATGGCATGCGGCTTCCATGTTTTATTTGTTCGTAGACTTGTGTAATGATTTCTATAAAATCTTGAGTCTTCCTAGCAGCAACTCTGCACAACATGGTCAAAGTCAACGCAAACTTTTTTTTATTCAAATAAGCATAGCAAAAGCACTTTTGAATGTACTTCCAGTTTTAAACCTACACTACTTCGGGTTCGAATCCCGGCGAGGGCATTATTTCTGTCTTTATTTATCACAAATATTTGTTCCTTGGTCATGGCTGTCTACCCGTATGTATTTAAATATCTATAATAATATTAAATTATTCATTCATTCCGTCAAAGAAATATTCTGTCAAGCATAAAGTTTAAACATAACATACAAAAAATTTGCGTAACGCACACATCGTATAAATTACTATGCGAGCAAATTAAAGTAAGGAACAATTATTTCAATACAACACGCAATCACTTTAGGGTATCGGTAAATATTTTTTTTCGATTCCAAAATTATTAGCGTAATAACACTTTTGTTATTTTCTCATCAAAAATAAACCGTGTAAGGGTCATTCCCTAAGTGCAAGGCCGGTTACCTTGTTTAAATTCGGTTGCTTACGTACATTACACTAATTCTTAGTAGCTGTGTAGAATTTTTTTCTAATTACTTTATTTTTTGGAGCTATTTTGATCAGGTACACCCTAAAAAAAATAGGGTAAGGAACATTTTTTTAGAGCTAGAATTTTTTTAGCGCAAAATTCTGAACAAAACTGTATACTTAACTCATTTTCGCCATTTTGTCCCTTACCCTAATTGAACCTACGGTCGACGATATGGTATATACTCTGCGTGCCATACACGGTACCTCGCGAGGAACCCACATAATTTTAATGCTGAATTCCTGAGCATATTTAGAGTATTTAATGTTATGTAAAATTTCCTGGATTCGGCTTGGTTCCAAAGATAAAATTTAACCTTTTTTCGGAAAAAGTTTTTCGACGTAACTCGTCATAAAACTTCTTTTTCATTACAATGCTGCCACAATGTGTTCTAATTCTAATATTACCACACCTTTTGCCTGACAATCAAAAAATAAGAATATACTTGACGAAAAAACCTGTCCCTAAAAAAAAACATTTAAAAAATTAGTTTTAACAAATTGTTGTTATGATAAAAAGTATTGGAAATGTTAAAAAGTATTCAAAAAGTCTAAAAAAATATTTTTTGTGGAATTTGACATTTGGTCTCATAATATTTTTTGTTTATTTTGATGTCTAGAATGCATAGTTAAAATTATGTGGTTTCCTCGCGAGGCACCGTGTATAGTTTGTATGAATGACTTTCGTAACACAATTGGCGCGATCGTGATTTTTGTTTTGATTAAGGCCTTAGTTTTTTGCAATCGACCGATGTGTAGGTATGGCTTTGGCGTTTCTAAGACTGTATAGTAGGTACCTATAGTGTGTAGTATCTAGTAGATACTTCTATACCACGTGTAAAAATAAATACTACCTAGGTCCTACCATAAAAATAATAAAAATCATGACACGGAATATTTTTTATAATTATACATTTAGCTATTTTACTAATAATATTTACAGTTATATTGATTTTAGAAGTCGATGTATAATCTATAAATTTTGATACATGGCTACGTGCATATAATACGATACAGTCACTATACAGGGTGACTTGGGGTTGTGACACGAAATGGCACAAAATGAGATGTCGTTTATCGTGCTACCTATCAAAATATCTCGTGATCATCAAATTATAGTCATGTTTTCGAATTACATACTTGAGTGAGTATGAGAATGAATTTGTCTCAAGTTTTAATGTTAATATCGACTCCATGATACTCTAACGGTAAGACCGTGCGATGAAAAATCCGAGCCCTGCTGATTACGTCATTAATCACCATATTTATGGTGTTATGTATTAAAAGTGGTTATTTACAGTTTCATTTCCTTTTAACAGCAAAGTGTATTGCATGTTTCAACAAGACAGTTTTATATTTAATCAAAAGTACCTACCTAGTGATAACAACATTACGAATAAGAGCCTTTCTTTTTATTTTTACCATTTTCATAATTTTGAATTTATGGGTACATATAGAGTCAGTTCTACTCAGAATCATGAGCTCTTTCGATCCCAAAAGGGAAAAAAAATGTCCCAAATTTTCCATACATTTTCCGGATTTCTTCCTTCGTTACCGCCATACAAAGTGTATGGAAAAATGGTAACAAAACAGGAACAACTCCATGGGACATTTTTTTCCCCATTGAGATCAAAAGAGCTTGTGATTCTGAGTAGAAATAACCCAAAATTAACCCAGAAATAAAAAATAATGAAAATGGTAAAAATAAAAAGAAATGCTCATAAAGGGGTTCGATGTAAAATAGATTAAAATCGCATGTAGCTGTGACATCAGAGGCCAAAACCACAAAACTTTACATGCGTACAATCCTACAAAATTGACAACTTTTTGTATGGGAATCTATACAATTTTGTAGAATTGTAGGCTTGTAAACTTTTCTGGGATAGGCACCAGGTTGTTAATCAGTGTCAATGCCATTTGGATGGATCAAAATACTATTCCGGAACTATCAACCTAATAGGCTTTGTATGAAGTTTTCGAAGCTTTAAAGCTAAATCGGGGCCTGAAGATCTTGATTTAAAAAGTTGAAACTTTAAACTAAATCCTGCTTGATTATGGGTCATTGAATTATCATGCCAATTGGGTATAGTACTTCCAGAAAATTGTTTTCTTGATTCACCCTAACTGCCATATTCCCAAGAAGATTTGCAGTCAGTGCAATCCAATCCACATTTATTGCCTAACCAAAACCAACAGGGAAGGCAGAGTATATAAGGAACTGCCATATAAATAAGGCAGCACATTCTGTTAGGCCAATGCGTTGCGAGCAGTTCGATTTTAGTTAAACAACGAAAAATTACATTATCTAGGTTGAGTTTAGTGTGGTTGTTAGTTTCATTTCATTTAAACAAAAAAAATGTAGTGCCTGTTTCAACACGATGATATTAGGTCCATACCAAATCAATTTGGCGTTTTGTTTGGACGATTTTGTGGAGTCTATTTTTCATACAATGAATTTTGTGTAAGTATTATTTTTTGATGTCAAAACTAAACTAAATCAAATTTTGCCAATAACATTTAACACTTGTAATGTGTGATTTTTTATTTCTCTATTTCATTAAAGTACGTACCTACTATCATAAAATACGCACCTATTGAAAACATGATGGCTTATATGGCAAGAGTTGTTTTAAGGCTTATTTTTTGAATATCACTTAAACAAATAATAATGTGCAAAAGCCTTTGTTTCACAGTGCACTATACAAAACAAAAAAGAAAATATCGAATCGAAGTTTCTATTTAGATAATACAATTAGGATCCAATTAAAGTCTATGACCTAAAACGCCAATTTCATAGGTAATCCAATATTAAATCAAATACATTATCTATCAGGATAAATGTCCGTTACAACAGTTCAATTACAGTTAAACAACGGAGAATGTCACTATAGACCATATGAATTTGTCGTTTAGTGTGGTTATTACAGTATCATTCCATTTGAACAACAGAGTTTAGTGCAACATTTTCACACAATTTCATGAAATTAAATTAAAAGTAGTATTTTGGCGTGTAATCGTTATCTATCAGGAAAACAGCAGTAAGTATTCATGTTACAGTGATTTGAGAATTCGAATTAGGCATGACATTTTTTCATCGAAAAATATAAAATTAATCTTCACTATTGTTCTTACAACAATTTTCACAGCACGAGCAATCGACTCCACATTTTCTGCAACACCATATCCAGCAAGGAATACAGAGTAAATACGGAAATATCATAGAAATAATGCAACACATTATTTGTCGGGTGAGCAGGGCTCAGTTTCATGTACTCAGTTACAGTGTCTTTCCATTTGAACAACGAATTCTGTGATTACGAGTAGTTTATGTATTTAATCCATTTGGGTACAACACTGTTTCAACAACAAAGTCTAGTGTGATGTTTTGCATTTCAACACAACTTCATGATGTATCATTGTATGTAATAAATTATCTATCAGACAAGGAGCGGTAGGTAGGTGCATCTTGTGGTTATGATGTACTTTCTGTTGAACAAAAACAACAAAGTTTAATCCGACGTTTTACTTTTCAGCATTCCATCATGTTGACCCAAGTGTAGCATTCACAGTAGGTACGTAATATTAAAGGCAGGTAGAGATCAGTAGCATGTGTTACATGGTAATAACAATTTCATTTTATTACAGCAAAAAGTGAAGCTTTAACAATTTTCAACAGGATTTTATGATGATCGGGTGTATAGTATTCGTGGTATGTAATTATCTATCAGAAAAACAGTAGCAGGCATGTTTAATTTAAAGTGTTCAGTTTCATTTTATTTACAACTACGAGAAGTGCGATGTTCTGGCTGTTTCAATACGGTTTCATCTTGATACCTAAATCAGATTCAGCATTTATGGGTTCCACATCATTGGGTTTCATATCAAACAAGCCTGTGCCATGATATAATTTCGGAATGGGTTCATGAGTTCAATTTCTGTTGAATAAATTTTATTGCCATGTCTTCTTATTCCCATGCAACTTTATCCGTTTCAAATATTATTTTATAGTTATTTAAATAATGTTCTTCATTTTTACATTTAGAATAATAGCGTTTATTATTCAGATCATAATTGTTTTAGCATGTTTTGTAAGGTATAACTTTATAAAGCAAAAATATTACATTTTGATGCTCAATTTAAAGCGTCAATGTCATCCATCATTGTCAATACAACGTAAGATATTTTTTATGTACTAGAAAATTAGATACTCATATATTTAGAATCCATAAAATATCATTATCGGCCTTAGCACATCTTGTATTTGACAGCAATACGCGGCCTTTTCCCGGGTATCCATCTCTTTTCGACTGTATTGATTAAAAAAAGACGTGTAGCCGCGAGGAGGCTGCTTGCTCTTAAGCACGAGATACTAGCCCCGTATGTGACACTTAAGCAAAGAGAATATAACCATAATAAACGTTCAGTATCATCCAGTGAGTTCTCCGGGCGAAACATTTTAGTGTAGTTTTTGCTGAATGCTTGACTTTGTTACAGTTGTTCAAAGTAATGAAAATTGCTCATGAAATATTTTAAACTTGCGGAGATTATTTTCACGGATATCGCAGTCCGATCCGATCCGTTCAAAAGTAATTACAACAATATAAACAGTAGTCGCCGAACACTCGTCCAAGATCAAACTGACACAATTTGTCAAAACACTGAAAGTGGAGCAAATCAAACAAAATTTATCAAGTTCCAAAATCGCCTTAACCTAAACTGAAACATCAAAGAAACTAAAAAAGCTGTCTAAAATTCCAAAATAAATATGAAACGACAAAAACCTAAACCGGTTGCCAAAGAATGTTCACGTGAAATCGTGTAGCATTCTGTTGAAATGAAATGTCTTAGAAGTTTAAAGCTGACTTGCAGGTTGTATATTGCGCGGTGTTTGGGGTCTACCGTGTCGTGCTGTGGCATGATGGCTCACATGTGTGGCTGCGACGAAATCTGTGGCGCTTGTTGCTGTAGAACAACTGAAGCCGCTACTGAGAGACGACCTTCGACCTCTTCGTCCAGAGTTAAGACGTCGTCAAACTTAAGTAAAGCTTTCACTTCACTGGAGAAGACATGAATGTTTTGCAGGTTATTTAACCCTTTAACTGCCACAGTCGGCCATGGACGACAACGGAAAATCGTTACTGGCCAACAGCAACGCCCATGCAGTAAGAACTCACGCAGGACGCCATAAAGTTCAATTTCGCTTAAATAATCGCGTACGCGTGGCGTCTGGAGCTCAGCATATCCCTTCGACATCTGGCGGTCAAAAGGTTAATATGTGCCAATGTCGATTTTGTTTTATTTTCTCTGATATTACATTTGGTACCATTCTTAAGTAATAACCACACTGTTGTAGTTTACTGGTGCCTGTTTTAAGGTTATATACAGAATGTTCGATTCCCAGTAGCCGTGCTATGCGTAAAAACGTTCGCCCCCGGTACTGTTTCACTTTACCTAATACTACACCGATCGAAATTTTCTTATTAGAACTCCTATGCCAGTGACACGCACGTGTGACCGAAATAATTGTACTCCTATGCCGGCGACACAACACTTGTGTCAAAAATGTTCGTATTTCGATGTGACTAGCACAAGAGAACTTTATTTATGCTAGTGGCACTAGAGTACAATAATTTTGATCACGTATGTGTGTCACTGGCATAGGAGTCAGAATTTTTTGATCACAGACGCTGTGTTACCGGCGTCGAACGTGTTAACTCTATTAGTAAAGCATATACCTACACTTAACGTCGCGTGGTGCACAAATGGTACATTGTTTAAATTTTGTACATTATTTATAAGATTGATATTTATTTGTAACAATAATTGTGACCGTTTGTATGAACTTTCTAAAATTATAAACATTTACTCTGAATATTACGATATCATTTTATTTTACTCTTTGTTGGAATGGTAGGTATGACTATGCTTATAAAATGCATGTAAGTATGTACAAACGTATGCCAGTCTAAACGTATAAAGTATCTGTACGTAAAATTTAGGCGATTGCATACATCTACAGTGTGTGGCCTACAACCGGGGTGAAAATTTAAACGGTGCATTAATAAGCTGATCAACAATCATTTCCACATATTGTAATTTAAAAAAAAAAAAAAATTGTAATTTTTTGTTTATGTATTTTTCATTATTATGGGTTCATTTACTTGAATTAAAAGTTATCAATAACTTATCATTTTTGAATCATTGAAAAATGTACATTTTTTTTTTTAAAACCGTATCAAATTAGTGTAAAAATGCAAACAAAATTATTGTTATGACTTCCTACCTGGTATAGGTACTATCAAGATGTCTTGCGACTGACAAGCTACGACATCGTGATGCCAAGATCCAGTACTAAAGGTCCATAGCTTTGAATGACAATATCTCCGAACTTAACCACTTTGAAACACCGGGACCTTTACAGGATTATTGCTGATAGTCTAAGGAGTCACTCATTTCATTTTTCTCCCGTGTTAAAGACCACACACTGTATATATATACCTACAAGGTGATCAATCTAAATGTGTCAGTAGAGAGGTTTTGGAAACCATAGCAGTCTGCGAAAAATAAAATTTCGTATTAATTACGTATATTTAGGTCAAAAATGATCTATTTCTCTAAGAAACTAGTGTCTTAACTCTTACTGTTATTGAGTTATTAAAAAAATAAGTTTAATGACTGAACAAGTGTATTGCAACCTTTATTACATCCTAATGTTAGGTACTTATTTTGACATGTGCCGTCAGCAGCCGTCAGTCGCCCGAGATCTTATTTTTAAGGTTGTCTCACACTTACCATTACAATTATTATATATGAAAAATATATTTTTTTTTCTAAATTAACAAAAGCCGATAGGTATACCAGGCAACTTCTATTCATGTTTCAAGTAACCTGTCCAATTTAACGGAAATCAATAAAAACATGGTGTATATAATAGATACTTAAATACATAGACAGCCATGACCAAGGAACAAATATTTATGATAAATAAATACACAAATAATGCCCTTGCCGGGATTCGAACCCGGAACCTCCAGCTTCGTAAGCAGGGTCACTACCAACTAGGCTACGAAGGCTGACAAATTACCATAAATTGCTGATAATTGCTAAAACAAATGACACACTAAATTGAATCATAATCATCAATTAATTATATGTACCTATTGATACAATCTTGTGTAACTCATTCACAGATTATATCAACTAAATTACTACACGTATTCCACGGAGTCATTATACATGCAAAGGTATAAAAAATAAACTTTATTTACATTGCTATAAAATTGTGTTTCAATTTCATAGCAATTATAGGTACCCATTTTGGGCGGTGTTGTTTTGAAATCAAGTAATTCGATCAGAAATCTGGTTTATTATGTAAGTAGTATATTTTATGAATATTTAATAGATAGGTGCTATCTAATCTATCTTATTGTACTTGGAATATAATAAATGACTTGCTATTCTAAAGAATTTAGAGTACCTAATCAGTAACTTGTTATCAAAGCGTTTTGCGACTGTAAAAACAGTGATAGTACATTCAAATACAGTCAACGTAAAAAAATATACCTATACCACTTCACATACGGTGCTCGCGATTATTGTGAGATATTTTAACTATGCATTCTAGATAGGGCATGCAAACCGGTTTTGGAAAGTATGGAAAACCGGTTATTCATCGTAATCTCATACAAATAAAAACCGGTTTTCACGTCCTAATTCTAGACGTGAAAATAAGCAAAAGGTTGTCAGGCAAAAGGTGTGGTAGTATTAGAACACATTGTGGTAGCATTGTAATCAAAAAGAAGTTTTTGGACGAGTTACATCGAAAAAAGTTTGATTATTTCTGAAACCAAGCCGAATCCAGGATTATTTATAACATTAAAGACTCTAAATAAGGTCAGGAATACCCACAGCATTCAAATCTCTCGCAATGCCCGTCAGCTCCGTGTATAGATGCGCGTAAGGTGCAAAAAATATGTAGGTACCGTAAAACAAATGGGTGTTTGAGATAACGATGTAGGAATTTCTGGAGGTGGTAAAGGAGACTAATTGGAAGAGTTTCAACCCTATTTACCTTAGTTCAATATGTGACAGTTTTTTTTTAATCACGTTTTTCAAAATGTTTAGTTTTATACCAACAATTTACTTTAAAAGTTTAATTTAAAACAAAATATGCAATAAATAGCATTGTTTTTTTTATAATTAACATAACAATTACTTGATTTTTTAATCAATTTAAATAAAAAAAAATTTAACTACCACTTGCCACACAAAACATTTTTTTAAATAATTTTTCGAGTTCATCATTACTGATTTCTAACAGTAAATTAAACTTTATCGGCCTGTGAAAAAAAAGTAGTCGGGATATGAGCCTTCCTATTCGTGTAAAAACATGCTTGATTTTCTAGGTTTTGATTACAAAAAAAAGTACAACAAAATAGCAATTAGTTTAAAAGTTATCGTCGATCAATTGTTGAACGCCGTCACTAAACAAAATAAGTTTCTTGTAGTTAGTAGGCAAGTGCGAGTTCATTTTTTTTTAAACTGTGACATATTGGACTAAGGTAAATAGGGTTCAAACTCTTCCAATTAGTCTCCTTTACCACCTCCAGAAATTCCTTCATCGTTATCCCAAACACCCTGTAGTTGCTATAGTCCAATACTGCAACCATGGCCCACAATTTCAACTCCTAAACAAGCATCAGTTCCAATCTTCTTTTTGGGTTTGTCCAAGTTTCTTTCATTATTAGGAGTTTGCCTATGAATATCGCGATTAATATAACAATTGCACTTAAAATGGAAGATATTCTGGACCATTGTTGGAAGATTTTGGACTATAGTGATTTTACGGTATACAAATTATATAGGCCTAGTCATACCTCAAGAGCAGACTCATTAACAACAAACAAAAAAACTTTTGATTTGAACTCTTAATTCGTTATGAATAGGAGCATTCCATGGGCTGTCCCGTACAAACGCGTGTATATTTCGATAATTTGAGTTTTTTTTCGAGTTGTTAGTGATTATATATATTTCTGAGCAATTTTTGACTCCTCTAGTCACGAAAGAGAACTTTGATAAACCCTCAATTTTGAGAAAAACCGTGTTCGTACGGGACATCGGTCGACTTTTTCGTGGAATGCACCAATAGAGTTTAATATCATAACATTCATAGCTGATACTTTCATTATTGTTAACTGATACTTGAATATCAGCTTTAATTAAAACAATTAATGGAATTAAAATATCAATTTATTCAAAATAAATAAAGTTATTATACGTATACTTACAATTATGTTATAAAAAATACAATCGGTACAAAATCGAACCAAAATAACTTCATAAGAGAGCTATTGATGCTTTGAGATTTTCAGGTCCTGTATGTTGTTTCCCCAGATGCCATAATTTCAGTTCTTCCATTTGATGGACTGAAAAATAAAAGGTAATAGTCATTGCCGTGTTGTACCTAATATCTGTACTTGTATATCTGTGTGTCCTTAGCAAATAAAATATCTTTATCTTTATCTTTGAACTGATGACCTGGTGAAGGTCGCAAGAGTCCGCTGGATGCGGGTGGCACAGGACCGGTCATTGTGGCAATCTTTGGGGGAGGCCTATGTTCAGCAGTGGACGTCTTTCGGCTGATATGATGATGATGATGAGTCATTGAAGTTATACAGTGAACTGCAAAAATATATATCGAAAGAGTCATCTTATACATTTGTTATAACGTTCTTATTACACTGAATTAAATTTTTTACACAGGTTGTTTGTTGTTTACGGGCAAAGCTTTAAGGAGGTGACAGACGAGGTATTTTTGAACATTTCTAGCCATAAGTACATGTTTTAGACGAAACTTGACATTTTTTTATTGATATTTTTCTGTCTTTAGAAGTATCAGTCATAACCACCATTTTTAAAATCTTGGGAGCAAATTTAATAAAACTACATGAATATCTACGCTTGCGAACAAAAACCTCATCGGTCGCAAGTGTTGCAATTCGCAGCTCGTTCATCGCATATCGTTAATTGGTGGGACAAGTGCCTATATTATATTATATGTCGATTTTTCAAAGATGTGAAATAGTACATTACGACACAAGTGCGAAAAACATGAAATTCGAAACGAATTCGTGTTTTAAATCGACACGAGTTACGAATTTCGTTTTTGCACGTGTCTCGTAAGACGTTTTTTAGTGCAGATGGCCCTCCGGAGTTTTGGATCTGACGTAAAATGACCCACTTCTCGCACTAGAGCCTAAAAAAGGCACCATCTGCATCTGTACTAAAATAGTACATTTCGATGCAAGTGCAAAAACATTTTTTTTCGACGAGGGTGAAAGTTGGAGCCCTAGTGAAACGAGGGCGACAATCACCCGAGTTAAAAAGAAGTTATTGCACGTATCGAACGACTTTTTTCATAACAAGTGCCTTAAAAAGATTTCGTCGAATTGTAAACCTCCTCCTTTTCGAAGTCGGTTAAAAAGAGAAATTAACGCAAGTTTACTTTTCCGCACTAGTTAGGAAAAATAATATTTTAGTTCGCAAATACTCACATTATCTCTAAGAGTATTCTCGACTAGTATAAATTCTTCTGACTGAGGGTTTAGTGTCATCTTGTAGTTCTGAAGCGCTAGTCTGTCTTTCTGCTTCGCATATGTTTCTATTACCACGGAATGTATCTGAAAAAAAAAATACAAATCTGTACAATGTACAAGTACAAATGCCATTAAATACATCGAAGCAACCAGGATGCTCACAAATATGCAATGCTCCTTATTTTGCAAAAGATATTGACCTACTAGAAAAGGTACAGCGTAGCTTCACTAAAATACCAAGGCAGATCAAGAGACTACCATATGAAAAGAGATTGGAAGTGCTGAAGTTGACTTCTCTCAAGGAACGAAGAGATAGAGGAGACCTTATTGAAGTGTACGAAATACTGAATGGACACTATGATCTCCGAGACTTCATATCACTACTTAAAAGAGACACCAATACTCGGCTAAGAGGGCATCACTTAAAACTACAAAGACCATGCATATAAAGTAACAACCCGCATAAACACTTTTTTGCCAAACGAGTAGTCAGGCCTTGGAACAAATTACCAGAGGAAGTAGTTTCAGCACCCAACTGAAACATTTTTAAAAATAGACTTGATAAACATATTAATTTGAGATCAACCTAGAAGAGGATATCAGGATACGGGCTTACATCAGTTGTTTTTCAACTGTCTGCCTGAATTATAAATAATAATAATAATAAATATCTAACCAGCAGGCCTAGCTAAGACGCCATTTTGTAGGCTTATGATGGTACCCCGTTTAATCGTTTGTCGTCCATGCCGTCACGTTCTAACAAGTATGCACGTGCGAAATGACGGGAAGCACGGTAATTGGATAAAACGGCACCATCGTAAGCCACCTGCAGGTTCTTCTTGGGTCAGCGGTGTAGGGTTCGAACGCGAAGTAGTTTCAATACCTAGACGATTCAAAAGAGTTTGTTGCTATTCCAATTTGAATAAAGAATTATTTGACTTTGACGCAGGTGGCCACCTGCAGCTGTTTGCTGGCTTGCATCTCGCTCGGTCTCGACAGTAGGGTGTCTATAGACTGATGATGTGACGTTTACCTTGAATGTGTGAGCAAGTCGCAACCTGTTTTGGGCAACCTAGTTGACGCAGGTGGCCTGCAGCTGTTTGCTGGCTTGCATCTCGCTCAGTCGCGACAGTAGGGTGTCTATAGACTGATGATGTGACGTTTACCTTGAATGTGTGAGCAAGTCGCAACCTGTTTTGGGCAACCTAGTTGACGCAGGTGGCCTGCAGCTGTTTGCTGGCTTGCATCTCGCTCAGTCGCGACATGGTGTCTATAGGCTGATGATGTGATGTTTACCTTAAATGTGTGAGCAAGTCGCAACCTGTTTTGGGCAACCTTGTTGACGCAGGTTGCCAGCAGCTGTTTGCTGGCTTGCATCTCGCTCAGTCGCGACAATAGTGTCTATAGGCTGATGATGTGATGTTTACCTTGAATGTGTGAGCAAGTCGCAACCTGTCCTGAGACGCGGCAACCTTGTTGACGCAGGTTGCCATCAGCTGTTTGCTGGCTTGCATCTCGCTCAGTCGCGACAATAGTGTCTATAGGCTGATGATGTGATGTTTACCTTGAATGTGTGAGCAAGTCGCAACCTGTCCTGAGACGCGGCAACCTTGTTGACGCAGGTTGCCAGCAACTGTTTGCTGGCTTGCATCTCGCTCAGTCGCGACAGTAGGGTGTCTATGGGTATGTGGGAAGAGACGGTGGTACGCCCTAGCCAGTCCTGGAGAGGGAAAATAAGGAAAAATACAGTTACTACAATACAATTATATTGCGTCATTTTGTGGTGCTACCACCACAAATGGCGCAAGGTAAAGAATCCATTCAAATACAGTGCAAATTAATTATATAAAGGGCATAGCCGGGTTAATATGGCAAAACTGCCCTTAGCGAAAAAAAATATTTCCTTTTTACTGGATTATTAACCTTTAAATATGTAGTGCTTTCACCGAAAATAAAGTCTCAAATCCTTCAGGTTAAGAAAAAAAACGCATAAAAAGAAATAACATTTTTATTTTTTTTTGGCCAAAGTACTTATCCGATTTCTTTGTAATTTGGATATGTTGTAAGCAACATTAATATCTCTTTTTAGAAAAAATAAAAAAAAATATTTTTAGAAAAAAAAAACAAAAAAAAATTAGATAACAATTTTCTAAAAAAAAAAAAAATTGGTACGAGATTGCGACAATTACCAAATTCGTATATTTTATGTAGAATTTAATAATCTTTAACATATTTTTTTTTTAATTTCTAAAATCGGGATTAACGATGTGAAAAAATCGAATTTGTGACATACTCTCTCTACTCAACATACAGGGCGTCCCACGGCGATGCCACATGGAGGGAAAGTACCTTAAATATCATAGATAGCGTATTTTGCTGAAAGAAGACTTCATTTTATTTTTAAGACTTAGTAAAGTTGCATTCAAAGTTTTTCAAAAAATTACTTGCTTCACCCGGAAATCGAACCACCTACAATTTTTTTACAAATTTGAACCAAACTTTTTTGGTTATTCTTTTAGTTTTAGATACTATGTTTCTTAAGGAAAATTGTTATTTTTTATTTATTCTTTCGAATGACAGAATAAAATTACGAAAATTTTTTTTTGTTTTAAAGTAGGTTCGATGCCTAGAAAAAGCAAATTTTTTTTTGGATTTTTTTAATGCAGTATTATTTCATTATCAAAATAAAATAAAGTCTTCTTTCAGCAAAATACGCTATCTATGATATTTAAGTTACTTTCCGTCCATGTGGCATCGCCGTGGGACGCCCTGTATAGGTAGTGCAAAACCAAGTTGACAATTAAGTATATTTGTATTGAATTTAGAATGTGTCATTTTGCACTATTAGTTGCTTTTGTGGCTATAGATACGGCTACGGGGTAAGTACTCATTTTTTAAATTGTTGATAATATGTATACACGACCTTATTGACCCTTTGTGAAGGTAGTGTACCTATACATAACATACATATTACCTCATTACCTATTACAACAAAACCTGAATTAAATATTACACACTGTAAATATTAAATTCATAACTTTTAATAATATAAACTTTAAATAAAATTATTACCTATGTCAATAAAATAACTAGCTAACAATCATCATCACTATCTGATTGAATATTATCATAAGCAAAACTATTAGTACGGTCAAATCGTATATTAAACTCGCAAAACATGTAGTAAAGCTGCATTTTTGGTATGTTATTTAGACACCATAGGGCAATATAAAACCACATTTTGCAAGCAAAAAAAAGTTGTGCTAGCTGCGTTATACGTGAAAAACTGTGAAATTAACTGTCTATTTTTAGTTTCTGATTTTTATAAAAAAAGCCTTACGTTTTTTGACAATATGTATCAGGTAACGTTTAAAGATTAATGAATTTGTAACAAGATGAGATAACATGCATTACCATAGGTCTTATAGTTTCAGAGATTCGAGACTTCAAATAGTACCCTGTTTTGTAAACTAGATAAAATGTTGAGTTTTACTAACGTTTTTGGTTTAATATCGCCTTACCTAATTATGCTACGAAAAACATGAAATAATTACCCTATAGCGCAATTAATATTCTTTCATTTAAGGGTAAAATCAGGTCAGTAAACTTTGTAATTGAAACTAAAAACGCGTAATTCAAAAGGCAGTAGGCCCGCTATGTAAGTTTTTCATACAAATCGCAAGTCGTGTTGCAAAGCTGCAATTTTAGTATATTATATAGGCCCTATAAGGACGTACAAAAATGCTTATTACAAGAAAAACAAAACAGGAATTTTGGCATAGGACGAAAAAAACTGAAAAAATATTGGACTTCTTTTACTTTTTGACGTTTAATTAAAAAACTATTATCTTTTTGATACTGATTGCTAGAAAATTTAGAAAGAATATTAAATTCGAAAGGATTTGAGCTACCTTGCATTACCCTAAATTATATAGATTTAGAGATACGACATTTCAAAATGTGCCCTTCATTAAGTTAAGAAAATAAATGCATGTTTGAAGCCTCGTATACCCCCAAACTATAAGACTTGCAGTAATTGTTATCGGCTCAATTTGTTCCAAATTTAATGTAGTTATTATCTACAATTACTTTTTTTTCTTAGCGCGAACGTTTTGCCAATATTTAGTGAATAGCTTTAACGTAACCTAAAATTTGCTTATGTTTTGATAAAAGGGCACTTTATGAAATGTCGTATCTCAAAATATATATAACTTACGGTGATACAACGTAGCTCAAATCCTTCCAAATTTAATGTTCTTTCTTAGTTTCATATCAATCAGAATCAAAAAGATAATAGATTTTTAGTTAAACGTCAAAAACTAAAAAAAGTGCGAATTTTTTTCCGTTTTTTACGTCCTATGCCCAAATTATTTTTTTGTTTTTCTTTTAATATGCATTTTCGTATATATCTATAAGGCCTTTATAATATACCAAAATCGCAGATTTGCAACTCGACTTGCGATTTGTATGAAAAACTTAGATAGCGGGCCTCCTGCCTTTGGAATCTCGGGTTTAAACTTTCAACTGCAAAGTTCACTGACCTAATTTTACCCTTAAATTAAAGAAAATTAAGTGCGCTATAAGGTCATTATTGCTTGTTTTTCGTAGCATAATTAGGTGAAGCGATATTAAGTCGAAAACGTTAGCAAAATACAAAATTTTATCTAGTTTACAAAAAGGGCACTTTTTAAAGTCTTGAATCTCTGAAACTATAAGACCTACGGTAATGCATGTTAGCTCAACTTGTTGGAAATTTATTAGTCTCTAAACGTTTATTTACGTATGATATCAAAAAACGTAAGGTTTTTTAAATAAAAATCAGAAACTAAAAAATGGCCGTAAATTTCGCAGTTTTTCACGTACTACCCAGCTAGCACAACTTTTTTTTGCTTGCAAAATATGGTTTTATACTGTCCTATGGTGTCTAAACAACATACCAAAAATGCAGCGATACTACTTGATTTGCGAGTTTAGGGTAAAATTATGTACGATTTGACCGTACTATATACAACGATTATACGTGGTATTTTTTCGGAAAAAGTTTTTTTAAAGCTTCATATTTATTTAAAGAAGGAACAGACATCTTGAAATCGATATTCGTTAA
Organism: Thaumatotibia leucotreta; assembly: GCA_025490895.1. NCBI lineage: Eukaryota > Metazoa > Arthropoda > Insecta > Lepidoptera > Tortricidae > Thaumatotibia > Thaumatotibia leucotreta. The sequence goes on from JALPQI010002321.1 coordinate 81,724, forward strand.
CATTCGTTATAAGTTATAAAATAAAGTTCTTATAATTCTCCCTTCCCGCCTTTTTGATTTTTTAAATCCTCTTAATGCCTTAGCCCTAGCCGCATACAGCCACGGATTTCATGAAGGCCCGCACTCAGCACAATAAGTCGCGTTCCAAATTCAAAAAGCATTGGAATTGTTGGGAATACAACTTCACAGTGTAATACGCAGAAGTTAAATCTTGTTTGAAATAATGTATGGGATGTCACAAATTCGAATTTTTCACATCGTTAATCCCGATTTTAGAAATTGAAAAAAAAATATGTTAAAGATTATTAAATTCTACATAAAATATACGAATTTGGTAATTGTCGCAATCTCGTACGTATTTTTTTTTTTTTTAGAAAATTGTTATCTAATTTTTTTTTTGTTTTTTTTTCTAAAAATAATTATTTTATTTTTTCTAAAAAGAGATCTTAATGTTGCTTACAACATATCCAAATTACAAAGAAATCGTATAAGTACTTTGGCCAAAAAAAAAATAAAAATGTTTTTTCTTTTTATGCGTTTTTTTTCTTAACCTGAAGGATTTGAGACTTTATTTTCGGTGAAAGCACTACATATTTAAAGGTTAATAATCCAGTAAAAGGAAATAATTTTTTTCGCTAAGGGCAGTTTTGCCATATTAACCCGGCTATGCCCTTTGCGTACTCGACTTAAAAGCTGTTTATAATAATAACTAGCTTTTGCCCGCGGCTTCGCACGCGTAGATTTTGGACTTCTATGAAAAAAAAATGTAAAAACCTAACCTGAACCTCCTTTGATAGTCGTTCGTTTTTATGTGGGGTCGCAGTTCTAACCTAACCCAAAACCTACTTTGATAGCCGTTCGTTTCTGTGCGAGATCGCAGTTCTTACCTTTCCTAAACCGAAGTAGAATCTTACCTTATTACATTCTGTCTGAAGTCTGTTTCATTGAACAGCATATTAGTATGACATAATTAACTACTTAATTGCAAATAAACTACACGAAATAAAATTAGCAACGCAGGCATCGTCATTTCCTGGGTGAATATCTAAGCGTTTCAACCGCCTAATTTTGGTAGCATCATTTTTGTCGAAATCCTGGAATTTAATTTTCTTAGATTTTTATTCTAAATTAGTTTACGCAATATGCAATTTCTTAATCTAAAACTAAACTTTTTTTCATACAAACGTTCAACCCCATTTTTACCCCCTTAGGAGTATTTTTTTATACAAGTACTCGAGGTAAAATACTCGTACTATATAACATGGTAGAGGTATGTAGATAAGTACCTACTTCTTCATTGGCAACAACACTTCTATGACGTTTTGAATTAAATAGCCCAACGAATCTGGTTCCTCCTTACAAACTTTAACCTTCCATTTAACCCACATCCATAAACATCAATTTTGGGAATGAATTTTCAAAAAACCTGAAACACGTGTTTACTTATTTATTGTTAAAAACATTCATGTGAAGTTTCGAATAAAATAGCCCAACTAATCTTATTTCCCCATACAAACTTTAACCCCCATAGGGAATGAATTTTCAAAAAACCTGAGACACGTGTTTACTTAAATATTTATTGTTAAAAACATTCGTGTGAAGTTTCGAATAAAAAAGCCCAGCTAATCTTATTTCCCCATACAAACTTTAACCCTCCATTTAACCCCCATAGGGAACGAATTTTCAAAAAACCTGAAACACATGTTTACTTATTTATTATTAAAAACATTCCTGTGAAGTTTCGAATAAAATAGCCCAACTAATCTTGTTTCCCCATACAAACTTTAACCCCCCATTTAACCCCTTTAAGAGAGGAATTTTCAAAAATCCGTTCTTAGTGCGCCTCTAGACATTATAAAGAATCTAAATGCCACGTTTGAACTCTCTAGGACCAGCGGTTTGGGTTGTGCGTTGATTTAAGTCAGTCAGTCAGTCAGTCAGTCAGTCAGGACATTGCCGTTTAAATATATAGACTAGATTATGTAAAATACTATTTAATGTTTTCAATGTATGAGTAGGTACGTAATACGTATACCATGTCTCAGTTGAAAGTAAAAAAGGGTAAACAAACCTGCAAATTTGCATTATTTCATAATATTACACACTTTCAGAACATAATCTTGGTTTTATCACCAACTTATAAACACTTAAACCTGAATTTCACATAATTTTTTTGTTAAAATTTTTGATATTTATTAGTATTAACGTTGAAAAATATCTGCGAACGTGTTTCACGATAATATAATGTGTAAAAGACGTCAAATAGTATGGAAAGTCAGCTATATTCGTTTACCTTTTTTTACTTTCAACTGAAAAATTATATACCTATACGGTAAACGTACCTATAATACATACTGTGATCTGTGATAATTGTAGTAAAGTAGGTAAGCCCCACATGTTTGCCCGCTTAACATTGTAAGAGTAATAAAAACTGTTCAAATACAAGTTTATTGTTACAACGGTTGCGGAGCAGTAATTGCAGTTTACGAGTAAAGCATTTATCTTAGCCAAATGAAATGCATGTGTTAAACATTCAGAACACCTTTAATATGTCGACATTTGTTAAATGTTAAATAAATGTCCCACTTTTTTCGAATAAGGGCGCTTAGACATTTAATTTGTCTTATATTCTAAAATAGCGTCACGTTTTTTGTTATCTCTCAGGTACAAATTTGGATGTGGTCAGTGATCAATATATTGGCTACGCAAAAGGTAACCAAGGTATATTTTACAGTATTTTAAACTTACCTTTTTCGTAAACAATGACTCGACGATGTCCCATTTTCCAGACTTAGCATGAACGTTCAATACCACCCAATCATACTGCAATGGACTTATCTGAAAAAAAAAAACAAGTAGTTTCAAACACAGATGCTATAAAATATAAATAACTGACGATTAATTAATGCTTCATCTTCTGTTACTTATTTTGACTATAAAAAGCAGGAAAAAGCAAATTATGGGTATTATCTTATCAATTATTTTTACACGATTTATTTTTCAAGTAAAAAGTATTTCATTGTTATCTTGTGCAGACTATTACATAATTATGTAATTAGATTCCTTGTCATCAATTGGCACTACCTGTTGTCTCTGGCATAGAGTGAGAGGTGACATCATGTTTCCCGCTCCCTCGTGCCAATGGTTGGCACAACAGTATGCCAGACAGTATAGTGCTGATTTGTTCTCCAGGACTGGCTTTTGGGCAAACTTCTGCCATTCTGTAAGAAATAAGCATGTTAGAAGTTTTATTACCAAATACAGCGAAAGCCCTTAGATCCACAAAACGTATACTGGTTTTACGTAGTTAACTAAAAATACAATTGTTCTTAGCCGGGTTGGTTACCTTCTACATTTGACCGTTCAAAAAACTTTTTATTTTAAATCTATGACTATTACCCATGTTTGTATTTGCACAGAAGTCTAACATCAGTGTTTGACATCAACTCTCGTCCTTGTCGCGGCTACCTGTCTCTTTTTGATATTATTAATTGAAAAGAGGCAAAAAGCCGCGAGAAGGCTGTGAGTTGTTGTCATGAACAAGACGTACTAAGGCCGCTGCTCATCTTGGGTCGATGAGCCGTCTCTACTTGATGGCATTGGTTGGAACTAGCCAACTTGGTTACCTATAGCATTATACGATCCATGAGACCTTCGTTTTTAACAGATTATGTTTAAGAAGTAATTTGTCAGTCAACTAACACCTTGCCTTAACCTTTTCAACGCCAAGAACCACTAAAGTAGCCGTGTGTTGTCCAGCCTACCACGCCAGCAGCCACTAAAGTGGTCATCGAGTATGCGGTCAAAGTAACTGTCTTGCTGACAGATAAAGTTTATTTTCGTTGTTCATTAGTACAGGATACTGGCGTGTATGACACAATTTGATGCGAGAGGGAAGGTGTTGAAAAGGTTAATACAAGTTCTATTCTTGGTTCAACTTACCTGTCAGTTTGGATGGTTAAGTTCCACATTGAACGTTCCTTCTGAATTTAGACTAGAATGGGCATTTTCACTTCTAGGGACACCCAATTAGCTTAACTCTCATAAAAAAGTTAACGTCGATGTGAGCTTTGTAACGACAATTAAGCATTAAATATTAAAAACAATATTTTGTTATCATTTAATCCAGAAAGAATACGCGTAGCAATATAAAAACACGAATAAAGTGGATTTATGTAAATATTTCATGCTTAGTTGTCGTTACAAAGCTGATATCGAAGTTAACTTTTTTGTGAGAGTTAAGCTAATTAATTGGGTGTCCCTAGAAGTGAAAATGCCCGAATACGCTTTACTCACCAAGGAGTTTGACGAAATCAGCCAACATTTTTGCTTGATGCGCATCTATTCCTGGCTGGTTAAAGTGGTTGGCGACCAAGTTGGTTACCTTCCGCAGTAACCCATCCACGGAACCGCCTTGTGTTCGCATGTGTTGCTGAAATTGGTGCATCTGAAAGCGAAATAAGTGCCATTCTTTTATATATTACGCACAATCGAGGGAATTACAAAATGAAGCTTCAACTCGTAATGGTTACCATGTAACCAAGAAATACAGGACCTATGAAGGCATTTTTTATTTGGTAACTAATTCTTTATTATATTTTTTTCGTAGCCCTAGAATAATAATAAACATATCACAACACAGCAATTTCTCCAAAGGGCCTCTACGTGTTGGATCAAAACGTATCTCCACGTAAGCCTTTCAAAAACAGGTATTTGTAAGCCTGTAGTCTCAGGAGATATACAAGTAATATTAAATAAATATCTAGGGACATCTTACACAAATCGACCTAGTCCCATGGAAAGCTCAATTAAGGCTTGTGAAGTTGGTATATACCAAGCGACGATATATGTATGTAATAGATAAATACATATACATATAGACACTTAAATACATATTAGACAGCCATGACCAAGGAACAAATATTTGTGACAAATAAATACACAAATAATGCCCTCGCCTGAATTCAAATCCTTCAGCTTCGTAGGAAAAGGTAGTGTAATTATTATTAGTTTTGGCATTGTGATGAGTAGCTATAAGAAAAAATGTGTCGTTTTGAGTATGATTTGAATTATTGAAATAAATACTTACGGCTGCGTCTAGACTTCTCCCCAGCATTCTGAAAAGAAATAATAATTATATAAATACCGACCGAGTGGCCAATTAATCATACAAAACACGTTTGTTGTATCCCGCCGTCCCCATAAATATCAATTTTATTCTATTTTTTAGTATTTATTGTTATAGCAGCAACAGAAATACAGCATCTGTGACAATGTGAACATTCTAACTATCACGGTTCACGAGATACAGCCTAGCGACAGATGGACAGACAGAAAGTGGAGCCTTAGTACGTAATAGGGCCCCGTTTTACTCTTTGAAGTGTAGTTTTTAGGGTTCCTTACCCAGTTATATACATTTACATTATCAGCCTATGATAGTCCACTGCTGGAGGTAGGCCTCTCCTTTTAACTATGCGTATGGACGCATTAGGAGGTAAATGCCCATAATCGCCACGCTGGGCAAGCGGATTGGCGATCGCAGTAATGTGTCCACTATGATGACGCTGCTGCCCATCATCAATCTTTTATCAAATAATGGTAAGTGACACTTCAATCCCTTAGTCGACTTTTACGACACCCGCAGGAGGAGTTGGGGTGGTGACAAATGTATTCTTACTGCCGTCACCACACGGCTTACCCATTTAAAGTTTATGGAAATGTATTTTAAACTACCGATTGCATTACCATTATCATTAATAAGCATGTGACCCATCACTGGTATATCCAGCTAGCAATATTCAGGCTCCAATACATACTTAGTGTTACTCACGTAAGCAAGTCTGTAAGTTCAGAAACCTTCCCCTCATTCTGAAGGAACCCTATATAGTGATTCAGGGCCAGAGGTCTGGAGGATAATAGTTCGTACACCAATTTCTTGTTTAGGGTTTGTATCAGGAAGAGTACTACCTGTAAGATAACATGATGCTTTAGACATCTTCATCATCATCATCATCATATCAGCAGAAAGACGTCCACTGCTGAACATAGGCCTCCCTCAAAGATTGCCACAATGACCGGTCCTGCGCCACCCGCATCCAGCGGACTCCTGCGACCTACACCAGGTCATCGGTTCACCCTGTGGGGGGCCTACCCACGCTACGCCTTCCGGTACGTGGCCGCCACTCAAGAACCTTCCCGCCCCAACGGCCATCGGTTCTACGCGCAATGTGCCCCGCCCACTGCCACTTCAGTTTAGCGATTCGGAGAGCTATTTCGGTTACTTTGGTTCTGCTGCGGATGGTCTCATTTTTAATCCGATCACGCAGAGAGACTCCTAGCATAGCCCCTCTCCATTGCCCTTTGGGTGACTTTGATTAATTGATTGATTAAAGAAAACAGTAAGAAAAATGCAATTTAAACTAAAAATATGGTAAACAGATACTTAACTTACTAACTAAAAAGTCTTAACTAAATAGATACATTAAAAACAATAAACATAGTATGTATGGACAATGGGTCCCAGTTTCAGCATGTGCCACTGCTAAGCATAGCACCCTGGCGCTGGTTTTCAAACTGGTCTCTGACAGGGAGTAGTCGCTTCTCGACTACGAGCATTACATGTGTATGTTTTTTGAACTTCGGAACACTATCAATAATAGGGTATATGGGCATCCCGGTTACATTATGCATTTCCATTTTCTCGGTAATATGGCTTTATTTTGGCCTATCAGCTTGTCAGTCGAAAGTCAGAAAAAAATTACGTCTTTTACTAAAAACCTTGATGGGCATTTATTTGAGCGTTTTAACCGCCGTGACTTCGGTGGCAACATTATTACGCGATTTCCGTGGGTATCTCATATTTTTAATATCTCCGTAGTTGTCAACTACGTCTACCAAGATATCCAAAAATTCATCTCTCAATGGATTCATGTGATAAGGTTGCCAACGAAGTCACAGCGGTTGAAACGCTCGGAGAAATGATAGACCTTTTTGACAGGCTGGGCAAGAGTATATAATTCTATTGACTATGGTATCTCAAGCTCAAAATCATATTACTAAATGCAATTCTTACCGTTAATATAGCATTGCCATCTCCAACAGCTAATGCGGCGTCCAACAACTCCGTCTTACTTTTCAAGCTCCTATGGATATGGAGCGAGCATGGTCGGCCTAGGACCAGTCTTTTGATGGTTGAAGCCACTGTTTGTTCCTGCGGTTGAGACACTTTAGGATCTTTTCCAGATTGGGCAAGTAGTACTGCAAATAAAGTGGAAAGTACATTTTCAGTAAGCCGTGTGGTGACAGCAGCAAGTATTCCTTTTTTCACCACCCCAACTCTTCCCGCGGGTGTTGTAATAGTCGACTAAGGGATTCAGGTGTCACTAACACTGACCATTCTGTGATTTGATTGATGATGGGCAGCAGCGTCATCATAGTTGTAATTTTAAGTTTAGCTATACATAGATAAAGAACATCTTATCTAAACAATAGAGAACAAATAGTTGAGATACAATACTTTGACTCCGATACTACAGAAATACTTAAAATCCGATCAAATAGCATAACTACGAAGGCTTCAATTCCACAAGGAAGTGTAATTGGATGCCTTCTCTTCCTAATATATATTAATGACCTACCAAAAATCATAACAGAACCATGTGTGCTCTTTGCTGACGATATTTCAATACTTACTGCTTGTCACAATAACGTTAACTTAAACACTAATCTTACTCATATCCTGGACACAATCTCAACCTGGATGATCGATCATAACCTGGAAATTAATTATCTAAAAACAAAAATTATATCTTTTCACCCCTATCAAAAAAAAACCCTTGCCTATAAACTTTACATACAATGATACAGAACTAGAAGTCGTTAACCACTTTACCTTATTAGGAATAAATATTGATACCCATGTGAATTGGAAGTCCCATGTTAAAAAAATCCATACAAAAATATCTAAATTTATTTATGCCCTTCGAGAAATAAAAAAAACTACCGATCTCTCTACAGCTTTAATCACGTACTATGCATACGCCTACTCTTGGCTCCAGTACGGGATTGTTTTATGGGGCAATAGCACTGACATGCTATCGCTATTCACCCTACAAAAAAAAATGATCCGCATCCTTGTAAATGTTAAACAAACAGATAGCTGCCGTCCTTACTTCCTAAAACATGAAATACTTACATTACCAAGCATATATATCCTCGAAGCATGCAAATTTGTACGTAACCAGCAACAGCTTTACACAAAACGCGATGACTTACCTGTTACACGCCCAATACGCCACAAATACAAACTAATCTTACCCCCATCGCGCTTAAACTTAATCTCATCCGGTCCATATGATATGACAATAAAATTGTATAACAAACTACCAGTTTCATTCAGACAAGAAAGCAATACAACAAAATTCATTAATAGAGTAAAAAAGTTTCTCATCAGTAAGACATATTATACAATACAAGAATACATGGAAGATTCATTAGAATAAACAAGAACAAATAACATACTTAATATCAGATTACAAAATAGTACAACAATATAAAATTATACACCAACCTAAAACTATGCAATAACTTAAAATCATTATAAACACAAAAAATACATACAAAACAAAAAATGTAATAACAATAACATAGTTCCAATATTTAATTAGTAGCCGCTTAAATTGTGCCGTAGATACCAGAATACCAATTTACTTTAATTATAAGCCTCCCTCTCTCGACAAAAAAATTGCCGTGCCCAACAGGGTTATAATGTCTCTGTAACTTACTGTGTAACACCTTGTAAACCACATTATAAGTGCAATAAAGATTGAGTATTGAGTATTGAGTATTGAGATATGTTAGTAGTTGTTCTATTATTAACTAAGTAGTACTTAAGTTAAATAAGTCTTAGTTTAAACAGTTTTGATTTGGTATAACTTGATTATTAAAATTTTAAGGTGTGGCAATAAAGATTTATTATTATTAGGAGAGTTCTATGTCCAGCAGTGGACTGAGATAGGCTGATCATGATGACATTTTGAGAAGATGAGGACTTTACAAGGTGCCCATGAGGAAAGGAAAAAATGAAACAGCATATTTATGAGGCTAAAAGAAGCAAAAAAACTTTTTTTTGCTTCACCATGTAAAAAAAGAATTTTATTGATAAAACTATTGCTAATAATGCACTTTTAAGTTTTAATTTCATGGCTGTGGGTAACATAGCATGGGTGAGGATCACACCTTATAGTACACAGACTTATAATTGACAGTCTAGCGTTGCCGGCCACAATACCATCTAGGAAAATACAGAATAAATGCCACCAACTGCCGACATTGTATTTAATTGTAAATAAAACAGTTCAATAAAAACTTACTCAACTCCAGTACTTTATTAGAGACCAGGCTAGACACAGGTAGTGTAACGGTTTTCACGCTACTGCTGCTTCCGAAGAGGCTATCTTCCGCTTGTCCGGGGGACTTGTTCTGACCGATAGCCAGTATTTCTTGGGGTGAGAGCTGCAATGGAATGACTCATAAATTTATTGGAATGGGGCAAAGACCTTGGTAAGAGTGTAGCAATAAATTCTTAGAACTAATAATTTTCTAAAAGTGAGCATATAATAATAGACTATAACCTTTATCCCCTTTATTCATAAACATCTTCTAACTTAACAAGCAGCTTAGTATTGTTTGTCCCTTTCACTCATATAGACATATTTATTATAAGGGACAAACAATACTTAGCGGCTTGCTAAGTCCAGAGACATTTGGGCCAATAAGTTTTCAATCAACATATTTTCTGTCTGCTGCATTACTTTTCATAAACTTACAAATGTACGTCAATTAATACTATACACAGATTTACAATGAAAAACAGTTGGAACCTAAATGTATCGATGTGAACTTGTGTTTCCACACCAGTACAATAAGGACCTAACGCATGTACAATAAGCATTTTTTCTAGTTAACTTGATGAAATTGTCACCTGCGGACAAATACGGACAAATAGTTACGGGACAAAATAGTGTCGATCGAAAAATTGATTTGCCCACTTATGAATAAGGGGGTGTGTTTTTAAGCCATCTGTTAATAATATCAATAACATATTATGTTATAGACCTGAGGAGATATATTTTTTTCTCATTCATTATTATCAACAGATAAACGTAAACAGAGCATGTCATATCTTAGGTTTGTATTTATTCATTTGGGGGCAATTGCCTAATCGCCACTCTTAACAGGCGGACTGGTAATCGTACTCATGAGCACACCGTATATTTCCGCAATGCATCCGCATTCGTTAAAATAAATAAAGAAAGATAATGTAATGTAAAATATGAAACTATTTCTTACGACGTCATCGTCGAAGCTAAATGCTTTAGCTTTAGTCTCGCTGGTGTTCCAATAATCGTCATCGTCGTCCATATCATACACATAAACCTGTGACCACTTTTATTTAAAAATCACGTACACAACTTTTAACTACAAATAAGAACAACTCAACTGACTCATACTCAACACAACACAGTCACTAAATTTGACAACTGACTGAACTGACAGTGACACTACACTACCTCAACAACTACCTGACAGAAGCGAAGCTAGTGTAAGTAACAAAAAAAAATTAAACGTAATGTTTTTACGTGTAAAGTCTAATTTCGTTTGACAATTTCAATAAATAGTGGCGTTGAAGACGAAACTAGTATTATACCAAATTACTTTTTTTTTCACCTCTAGTTAACATTGACAGTTCAAGCAAGTATTTTCTTTTCTGAATGATAATATAATATTATGATAATGGCATTGTTACACATATTATAATAAAATTTTCCAGTGCAACCAATTTATTTAATTATTTATTTAACCTTTATTGCACAACAAATTAGGCATTCTCTACCAGTCAAGATTTATTTGAACTTTATTCTATCCAAAGAATATAATACTCTATCATTCTTTAGTTCAAAAAGAGACGGGATACCGCGAGAAGATCGCGAGGTACTGTCGTGCTAGCAGAGAGCATAGACAGATGAAAATACTTTTGATGATTGCCAATAAACATCAATTAAAATGTCAATTACGTCATAAAAGATGTTGAAATCAACGGCAATGTATGTTCACTAAAACAATCTGTAAATCATGTAGGCTTTTGCCTCCCACCAAATACCTTTATTCATTTAGAGGTAAGCAAAAAACACTGCCAATATGTCCAGCTGTTGCAAAAGATCCAAAAACGCATGCATGGTCTGCAAGCGTACCGTGACAGCCAAAACAGGGCTCCAATGCCAAGGGTCATGCAAATCCTGGATCCATTTCACTTGCTGTAGCTACACACCCGGAAAAATCAAAGATATCAAGGCGAAAATAATTAAAGTTCGATGTCCGTGCCCGGACTGCTCCACACAAGGGCCAAAAGAAGTGATTATGAAGGAATCGAGTTTCACATGCGTCAACAAAGTTTGTCCAAGCAACCAACCGCCGAAATGTACCCAGCACTCCTGTCCTGCGAATAAACTAACCCAGCAAACGTCGACATCTTTCACGTGTAGTAAGGAGTGGCCGGGTGTTCCGTGTGGGGAGAAGAGTTGCAGAAAGTATTTGCCTGATGATAGTGATAATAAGCGAACGGGTCATCCGATTCCGCCACAGCCGGTCCCGCTGGCGTCGAGTCCGCCGCCGCCATGCCCGCCCCCGCCGTGCCAGCCGCCGCCGTGCAAGCCGCCGCCGTGCCAGCCGCCGCCGTGCCAGCCGCCGCCATGCCCGCCACCGGACACGTGCATACAGACAAACCGCCCATCGGTGTCGAGTTGCAGCACGTCGCTAAGATCTCTCTCAGCCACGCCCGTGATGCCTTCAATCAGTCTCGTTGAAAACATGTGCGAGACTGTCGGACTTCTAAGCGACCAGCTTAACCAATTGATGTGTAAGATGACAGATGTTTTAAGTCCCAATCAAGATCATCCGTGTCGTTGCCCAAAAAATCCGCAAAGACGATAAATTCTTTGGAGCAGTGAGTATTTAGTCCACATTTTCTACTGAACGAATTTAAGGAAAAATGGTATTTGGCACTTCTCTTCGCCGGCCAAGTCTTATTGATTTGGCGTGATCACTTGTAATGTGTCACGGTGAGGTGAAGTGCCCGCAAAAATCTATATTACAACAATTAAGTAACCTTCTGTTTGTATGGAATAAAAAATGAATTTCTAATGACTTCTTGTTTTTGTGGGGAAGTTACTGGAAAATCCAACGTGAGAAAGACTTTAAGGACATCTTGGTCTAAAATGTCAAATTCTAAGGTACACTTTTGCTTGTGCCACACTTGTTCTTTGGACATACTTACGTTCTGAAATGTGAACATATTTATAGATGTGAGTAAATCAATGAACGTAACAAATGGAATGTAGATGAAACGAGTGTAATAAAAGACTACATTGCTGCTCTGAAAATCTTAAAATGTGGGTACCAACCTTTTTAGCAGTCGTGTAAAAAAATTACCGTGGGGCACGATTACGTGCACCCTATGAATTCTAGGTGTATCACTGGTTTAATGTAACACCCCGTATTAGATTTACATACGGTGTACATCTACATTGTACCTATACATACTGAAATAAATAGAAAACAACTATGACTGAGAAAAAAGTTTTGTTATAAATGGGTGTCTGTCTGTTATTGCCATGGTTACGGTCGCCTGAGTCACGCTGGTTTTATGCAATATTATGCTACTTAATTTATGCAAACATGCATATAGTCCATGTTTGTAGATGACCCATCAAGGAAAGGGTTTATTAACACCAGAAAAATGCATGTTTGCATAGTTTAAGTATCATAATCATGCATAAAACCGGTGTGACTCAGGCGACCGTAACCATGGTAATAACAGACAGAAAAAAGTTGATTAACCAAAATACGCTAAATTCCCAAGCCGGGATTCAAACCCTGGACCTCCAGGTTCGCAAGCATAGCCATTACAAACTGAACAATGAGGCAGACATAGAATGTGCCAATTAGCGTTACTAAATCATCCGTGAAATAAAATGGACTAGAATATTACATGTTCTAACTTTGTATTGACAGTCATTATTTCAGCGACGAGAGACTATGTCCTGTGCAAATGGAAATTTAAGTGAGTTTATGTTAATAGACAAAAATGCGGCGGAATTATCGAAAGGTAAGCGATTAAGAAATAAATACTTTCAGTCAATTTATAGACGTGTAAAGGTGCATTTAGACCAAACGAGCATTCGCTCATTCTATCCCCAATTTTACGAAAATCGTTCGTTACACAAAACGTGATTCATCGAAATTCGTTGATTTCGTAGAGTGGGGGATAGAATGAGCTAATGCTCGTTTGGTCTAACTAAATACACCTTAAGCTGTAGGTGTCCATAGACTACGTTAACTCTTTGCCACCCTCGTGGTTTAAAAAACGAATAATACTTGGAAAACGATTACTAAGTAGTATACAAATTACCCGTTTTCGTCCAATGGCGTAACTATACCATCTGGGGCCTGTGGCAAATTATTTTGATGGGGCGCTATCAGTAAAAATCGTCACATTGTACTCAGTTTAATTTTAAATTTAAATTCACTGCCTCTTGGGCCGGGGCCCTCTTGGGTCGGGGGCCCGTGGCATTTTGCCGGCCCTGCTACCCTATCGTTACGCCACTGTTTTCGTCATGCCCGCGTGACAGTCACAGGCTGAATATTGGGACATCTATCGTATGCACATAGTCCAACAATGTCCCACCAGTGTCGCGTTTTATAGCCGCTGAGTTTCTTGCCGAATTCTTCTCAGGCAGTGGTGTAGGGTTAGAACCGGGAGTAGTTTTTTTTCTCTCATTCGCTGTTTAGTTTAACGATTCAAAAGCGCTCGTTGTTGCTGGGCCTAATTGAATAAAGAATACTTTGACTTTGACTATAAAGTTACATTTTACAATTTCGCTGTTTGCCTCTCTAACGCATGCACATATTGACTAGAAAGAGAGGCAAACAGCAAAATTGTAAATTGTAACTTTATAAAACGCGACCCTGAACGAAATCTTGGATCCGCCTGCCAGAACCAAAACCATTGGGGTAAGTACATCTTGCGCTTAACAGCTTCTCACAGCTCTCTCTTCGATTGTATTGATTAAAAAGAGACATCTACTTACAACAACGCGACCCTGAACGGCGACTGGGGGCAAGCAAACACGAGATGCTTGCCCCACATATTTTATACTTACTTTACAATTGACTTGACCTTGAAGGATTTAGTATTTTTTTTTATTTGAAATGGGCTTACTCATGGCCCCAGACTAGCCAAGGGCAGAGACGTGGCCTACGATGGAGTGAGTTTGCCCAGAAGGTGCCTATTCATCCTTGACTTGAAGGTTGACGGGTTATATGATCTCGGAAATATAGACGCCGGCAGGGAATTCCACTCTTTGGCAGTACGCATAAGGAAAGAAGACGCAAAGCGCTTCATACGGATAAATGGAATATCTACCAAGTAAGAGTGGAACCCGGCCGTGCGTCTAGAATTTCGATGGTAAAATGGGGATGGCGGAATAAGCTAATGAAGCTCTTGAGCACACTCTTCGAAGTGCAATCTGTAGAACACCGACAGACTGGCAACTTTCCGCCGATGGGCTAAAGAGTACATAAGCCATCAGCTTCCTGTCACCAATCATTCTCCTGGCTCTGCGTTCTACTAAGTCTAAAGTTTATTTAGCTGAGCCGGTATTTAGCTGAGCCGTCCCACAGGTGGCTGCAATACTCTATGCACGATCGGACTTGCGCTTTATACATATATTGTTAGAAGCTGTCCAGGTGTGAAGTATCGTTTCACTTTGATTTGAAATGCCTAAACCCGATCATGTAGAAGGCCTATTATTTCCTGACAGTCTAGTGCTACTTTCTGTCATTTACTAAACTTCCTCCCTTTCATGTATGTAACACGTTAAAAGAGTAAAGCACTGTCTGTAGGTATGTCAAATCCAGAAGTCAAATTGCAGCCTAACTCAATATAAGTATATTTCGTAAATTAAATATGCCCCCAAACTGTTATTAATGATTATTCAAGGGGCTTTTGATCCGTAGAACAGGGTAGTTCAGTATATTTAAATTCAAAAGTGAATGATGGAGTTATTAAATGTCATTATCAAAGTATATGAATCCAATCCCCTTTATAAACAAGGTGATAATGAAGTGCTTTTTCGTTTAGTTGATGTGTAAAACGCTCATTTTGAGGCTTTAAGGTTTGACACTTAAAAAATCTTGTGGCCTTATGCACGCATTCCACCAAAAGTGGGTTGGCGATGAGCTATACTAAATTTTCTCGCCCAAGAAAGGACCATGAAAATAATATAGATCCCATGTCAGTAAAAGTAAGACCTTTTATACTCGATCGCTGTCTGTTCACACTGCCGTGCCGGCAAGTATATTTTTTAATGCCCGGACACTGCAATGCACTGGATTTCATCCTATTCCATTTCAGTCAGCATTCCAGTCCAGTGACTGGAAAGACCGTCAACTTTTCATTCCAGCTCATCCAATCCAGCGGCACTGGAATAATGTAGACAGCCATTCCAGTTCTAAACCAGTACTAGATCATTGTCAACGATGTGTTTCCAATCCAGCTACTCTTAATAAGACTGGAGTAAGTAAGTAAACGATATGGACTGCAACACTGGACTGGATTAAACCGCTGGATCACTGGACTGGAATAATGTGAACCGGTTATAAGGGAATCACTCGCCCGGGGGAAAAAAACTCGCCGATCGCTACTCGCAGCTCGTTCATCGCCATTGGTGCGATCAGTGCCTGATCATAAGCAGTAGAAGTCGGGTCCTCACATGCTCACCTTATGGGGCAGAGTAGGGTAGCTACATCTGCTTGATTAGGATGGTTACGCGGTTATCGTGCTAGTCGTCACTTTCGCTATTGCATACTTGTTAGAAACTGTCGGCAACAACGACAAACGATTAAACATGAGACCATCATAAGCCTATGCAAGGCCATGGCCTTTTTGGCGGTGTTAAGTCGTCTGATAATGGCCGGGCTATGCTGGCTGACATTTTCTTTATCCTTCACGTTGGCCATCGTGGCTTAGTAGTCAAGGCTTATTAAGTCAGTAGCCACGAAGACGGTTTATTTTATCCATTAGGTTAGGGAACAGTCTGAAAATCAGCGTAGGATAAAATTTCCTCCTATTCAATTCAGAAGGCCTACCAGGAACTTTGAAAATCGTCATTGTTCCACCAAAAACGCCTTAGTTGGAATTAGGGTGCAAGTTAACATTTTCACTACATTTTATCTATAATCTTATTTATTAGACTATTTTGTCGTGTGTGTTTTATACGATTCGGCATACAAAAAATTGTCACTACATTTGCCAGATTCGCCTTGATACTCTCCCGATGCTCAAGACTTAATCGAAATATTTTTGAATCGATTAAATCAATTAAATCGATACTCAGTCTCAACTCAATATAAGAGAGGAAAGAGGTAACAATCCACCTTATAATTTGTTTCAGGACCACGAAATCAGCCTCGTCCATGGGTGCTGAAGCAACTCAATATAGCGCTGTGCTGTAAGTTCACCTTTTGACAATTTGACAAATTTGATAAATCGCATAAACGACTTCGACAGGCTTTCAATATGTAGGTAATACCTAAGTAAATTTCCAGAGATCAAACAATTGTGCATCATTGTACGCAATAATGTGGATATGACTTCAAATTTTAAATGAATCATTTCTTTAAATTTTATTTCGAAGATTTAAGGTGAGATTTTCAGATATTTGCTAAGATTTTCATAGCTATCGGTGTGAAGTAGGTAATTTTTTGAAAATTATTTAATTATTAATTATTCAATCAATTTTGGAGTCATGTCCATATTAAAGCCAATAATGACGCCCATTTGTCTGATCTTCGGTAATTACATAGAAGTTGTAAAGGAATTACTTGTGGTCGACAGGCGGAGACGAACTTTGTTTCTTAAACAGCAAAACCCTATAAAAACACTGAAACACTAACTGCTGCAAAATAGCCATAAAATAATTAAATAAATTGTCCAAAAAGTCAACTACCTACTTAGGTCTCATATCTACTGGAACTAATTAGCTCTACCATTTTACGAATGTCTGTAGCTAGGTCATTCGCATTATACCGTGAAAAACATAACAATACTCTTTTGACCTTGGTTTCTAGTAATCAGTCTTAACATTATTATCAATGTCTAGATGCTGAACAATATACAGAAATATCTTATTCAGGACAAATTTTATTTGCCATAACTTCAAAATTCAAGTTAAATTTTATTTGGCTTAAGGTGCGTTTAAACCAAAAGAACTTCGCTGTTCTAGCGCCCGTTCTACGAAATCAACCAATCACGTTTTGTTTAACCGATCGAATTTCGTAGAGTGGGAGGTTAGAACAGCGAATGCTCTTTTAGTTAAACCGCACCTTTACAATGACTCATAAATCATAATAGGATTCATGTTTGAGTCAAACCATAATTTTTTTTTAAATGTAAAAGGTATGTTTACTTTATGGTCTACGGAGGTCTAGGTAGATCTAGATAATATATGGTAATAGCTGATGTACTTGTGGGTTAACCATGGTTTAAGAAATGGGACACTGTTGTGGTATTTTTAGACTCTCTACCATCATCATCATCATTATATTACAATCCAGTGCTGGGCGTAGGCATCTCCTATTACTTATGCGTATGCCGCATGGACGCATTGGGAAGCCCAGCATAATCGTCACGCTGAGCGAGTGGGTTGGCGATCGTAGTAATGACTGTATCCATGACGCTGTTGTCCGTCATCTATCTTTAATAAATGAAAGGTCAGCGACACTTCAATCCCTTTGTCGACTTATACGACAATCACTGGAAGATACGGGGTGGTGACAAATGTATTCCTACTGCGGTCACCACGCAGCCTATTTCGACACCTCCTACGTATACTGGTGCAAGTGACATTTTTACCATTTTCGTTTTTTTGCATATTTGGGTTCAAAATACTTATATCTACAAGCTATAAAATTTTTGTGGCGAAATTACCGCTAGTTTTTGAAATAAAGTGGCGTATACTGATATAACTAACACGTTTTTTTTAGTTCGAACGTCGTATACTGAGCTAAGTGACTTGTACCACTATACCCAGTACACTTATCGCCGCGGGCGGAAATTATACCAGTATGCGCGAGCAACACTCTAAAATCTACACATAAAAGTAGGCTCTATTGCTTATTATTTAGCAATATTGTTGTTATTTGATTAGTTGTTATGTTAAGAGGGCGCATACACCCAAATTGCAGCACGGAGATTGCATTTTAAGATGTCTTAAACATGAAAATATGCCACAATATCATACATACAGAAACTACATCATATTTGCAAGGGCCGATAGGGAACAAATCCGCAAAGGATTGAAGTTCGCTCGATAGAAATCGACCACGAAAACATGTCTAATTTTCGGGGAGATTTTATTTCCTGGCGTTACTTTGCATGCTATAATAGTAATAATTTAGTATTTTGTAGCTTAAACTAATGCCGAGGGCTGATAGGCGTAACTTTTTTTATAGGTTGTCATGTTTAAGAGATAGAGAGGTAAGAAGCATTTGGCGTATAGACCCTTTTTATTTCGCGCGCTGTGTTCTCTCCCGTCGCGCATTTCGCGCGATTTGCTATTATATCTTCTATTTCCATCCGTGGGCGCGGCCAGTCGCGATCACTCCGTTGAGACGAGAGGACTATGCTCGACGAGCTCATGACGGTAAAATGAATTTAATTAACTCTTTGAAGGTCTGTTTCACATTTAAACCGAAGTTTTGAACCACTGGGTAATATGACTAATAAATAAAACTTCATTCAACAATTTTTTCATTCATCATTAATGAAAAACATTATCTTATCAGATTTTATAGTGGAAACGAGGGACATACATGCAGTATAAGCAAAAATAGCCGATGATTTTTTTGGATCGCGTAGGTTTGTATACAAATAATAGGTATTTCGTATGTAAGTCGCGAGACTCAAATTTTCAATCGAAAACGAGGAAGATCGACCATTCGCGTCTACTTCAAAAATAACAGATTTCCTTGTCTGAAAAATTGGCATGCTTGTAACCAAAAAATGTTTAGCATGTGGAATACAGGGTGGAAATTCTTTTTGGGTCAGTCATCATTTCAGGGCATTTGAGGGCAGCTACGAGATCCAGAGTAGTTACGCGAAAATGGTCTTGGAAGACCTTCCCTTTATTTTAACTTAATGAAGATTGGCGTTTAAAGATTTTGGAAAAAACATACAGGGTGCGTGAAAATGGTCATTTGTAACAAACTTTTTTTTTGATGCCAATCGATCCTGTTTCTGTTCAGGAACAAAAGCATGTATGAGAACCAAAAAAAATTTTCGGCTAGAAAAGCCGCAAATCACGAATTAAATTTCCCATACAAATTATATGAAAAAGATTCAAGATGGCGGCACATTTTTTTGGAATTTTTGTCATTATACTCATCATCATCATCATCATCAGCTTATGTTAGTCCACTGCTGGACGTAGGCCTCTCCTATTAACTATGCGTCTAGACGCATTAGGACATTATACTCGATTTCGACTAATTCACATACGTGGAATCCGAATTTAGGGTCTACTTTAAGATCCAAGATGCTGGTAATTTTTTTGTAATTTTCGTCATTATAAGATCCAAGATGGCGGCACAAGTTTTTTCTTTTTTTTCATTTTTATCATTGTGCTCGTTTTTGACTAATTTACATACGTGAGACCCGAATTTAGGGTCCATTGTAAGATTCAAGATGGCGGCACAATTTTTTCTTTTTTTTTTGTCATTGTACTCGTTTTCGACTAATACACATACGTGGAACCCGAATGTAGGGTCTACTTTAAGATCCAAGATGCTGGTAATTTTTTTGTAATTTTCGTCATTATAAGATCCAAGATGGCGGCACAAGTTTTTTCTTTTTTTTCATTTTTATCATTGTGCTCGTTTTTGACTAATTTACATACGTGAGACCCGAATTTAGGGTCCATTGTAAGATTCAAGATGGCGGCGTCTTTTTTTGCATGTTATTGAATTTTGTACCTAAGCAATTTTCATCATTATACTCGTTTTCGACTAATTCACATACGTGGAACCCGAATTTAGAGTCAATTTGAAGATCCAAGATGACGACACAATTTTTTGCAATTTTCGTCATTCCTTATACTCCTTTTTGACTAATTCACGCACGTGAAATCCGAATATCCCATTTCCACTAGGTAGGTACACATACGTAGGAAATCTAGGATCTTGAATTGATCCTAAATTCTGGTACTTATGTAAATTAGTCTAAAAAACTACTACAATGACAAAAATTACAAAAGAAAGAAAAACACTGTACCGCCATCTTCGATCTTAGAATGGACCCGAATATCGGTTTCCACGTATGCGAATTAGTCAGAAACGAGTATAACGATTAAAATTGCAAAAAAAGTTGCCGCCATCTTGGATCTTAAAATGGACACGAAATTCGGATTCCACTTATGCGAATTAGTCAGAACCGAGTATAATGATGAAAATTGCTAAAAAAACGTTGCCGCCATCTTGGATCTTAGAATGGACCCGAAAATCGGGTTCCACGTATGCGAATTAGTCGGAAACGAGTATAATGATGAAAATTGAAAAAAAAGTTGACGCCATCTTGGATCTTAGAATGGACCCGAAAATCGAATACCACGGATGTGAATTAGTCAGAAACGAGTATAATGATGAAAATTGTTCCGCCATCTTGGATCTTAAATATAAACTACATTTTCAGAATACGTTTTTAACTATCATGAATGTGCTAGGATGTCAGATGTCAACTAGAATGACATAAATCAAAAACAATTTTCTTCGAGTAACAGTAACAAAATTACGTTTTAACTGTTCTAAGTAATGCAGATTACTAAAGTACTTGTTTACGTTGGATTCAATATTATAGTAACGGATTACAATACCGATCCCAAAGGAATGGATTACAGGCGTAACCGTAGTACAGCATTTAATGCTGAGCATTACAGTAATTTTGATTATAGTAGTAATTCATTACTGAGGAATCGTCATTACTGGAATGTAACCCTGTAATTAATTCTAAAATGAATTGATTACGCCCAACTCTGCTGAACAGACACAGGATAGATTGGCGTCAAAAATTACCATTTTCTCCCACCCTGTATGCTGTTTCCAAATCTGTAAACGCCAATCTTTATTAATTTAAAATCGAGGGAAAGTCTTTTAAAACTATTTTGCGTAGCTCCTCTGAATCTGGTAGTTGCAGTCACTGACCCAAAAATAATTTCCATCCGGTATACAATCTGTTACCAGCGTCCGGGCATTTATAAAAACCGGTAATATGAGTTACCTACCGTACTATAGTTTTAGTAAGTTCAATAATATAACCAAACATTTTCAGTGGCCTTTGCCCAATGATTTGATGTTTACAGTATGTGACCGGCGACCGGGCATTTATTAAAATGCGTAACATGGTTTGCCGGACTTTAAGCGTAGTAAGTGCAATAATATAACTAAGCATATTCAGTGGTCTGTGGCCAACGGTTGAAAATGTACAGTCTGATACCAATCAGTAGGCAGTGATGATGGTTGCGTTTTTATTGTTTGTCGTAGTTTCTGTCACTTTTTAATATGAACGAGTGACACACGCAACGATAAACAAGGGCATAAAGCACTGTTTTATGCCACGGGCTCGACATTGAATCCTGAACGTAACGAAGTACTCCCAGTTTTACTCACGAGCGCAGCGAGGGAGTTATAGACTGAGTACTGAGTGCAGTGAGGGATTCCAGCGCCCAAGACAAAAACAGTTTTATTCCCGAGTTATATACTCTACTTTTCTCACCTTATTCGAGACAATAAAAAACAGGCGTAGTAATACATAGTATAGATAATATTTATTGCAGCAAATTAATATTCGTGATAAATAAATACACAAATAATTCCCTCGATGGTATTTGAACTCTTAAACACTATACGATACGTATAATTATGTATACTGAAATACGATTGAAAATAAGTTGCAAGAGAAAAATGGCCGAAATTTTCGTTTTTCGAAGTTCGCGATAAGCCTAGAGGATTAGCTAACTAAATACATATAATACTTAAATACAGCAACTAGTACCATCATGGAGGCTTTTATTGTCACTGAGTAACGAGATGAAGATTTTAGAATTGTAACTAACGTGAGACTCTAACATATTTAAATACTAGCTGTGCCCGCGACTTCGCACGCGTGCTGTTCGGTGATCTGTGTTGTACATTTTCAAATGTATGTCTGGTAAATCGGTTTCTTAGAATTGGTCCTTTTGGTGATAAGATATCAGATTAACAGCCAAGTTACAAACGTATTGTGTTCAGTGTAGCAAAGAAATTAATATCACACACAATGAAATAAATGGTTTAGGTACCTATCGTTTGAGTTTAACTTTCAAATACTACTGAAATTTTGATATCCCTATAGGTAGTAAAATAATGTGGTTTCCCTCAGCAAACAAAATGATAGTCGTATTTCAAAACGCCAAAATTATACGTATTCTAAAAAGCATAAGCATAGCGTAAGTAAGGAGTTGAGGGTAAAAATTAAGATGAGGCTAGAGAGCATCATAAAAGTCATCATCATAGCATGGATTACCCTAAGTTAACCGGAGGACTTCAGTTGCTGAATGCGTGGCAGTAAGCGTCAGTGCAGTGTATGCAAAAACCTATCGCCAGGGTTTGAGTCGAGGAACCCAAAAGAGTAATATTCGGAAAAAGTTGGAAAATAATCTAAGATGGCAGTGTGCTGGGGCGAAAAGTTTAAATCCCGTTTAGTTCAGCAAGCCCGAAGGGCGAACTTTAGGTTAGGAGGAAGAAGGCCGATCCAGCAGAGGGTCGAAGGCCCGGAAACCCACTCCAGGGGCCCAAGTAATTCGGCCTTGCAGCAGGAGGGCCGACCCAATCACAGAAACAATAAAAATACATGTCAAATATACAGAGTAAGGAGGTCGTAGGCCGAACTATGAGAAAACAGAACAGTGGTCCGAGCCCGACGCGTTCTAGCATTCAATATAATATTTATTCAAATAAGTCGAGCCTGAGGGCCGAAAGCCCGAAGCCGAGGCGTTAAGGCTGCAAAGGGCGAGTTCCAAGCAGTGCCGATGACCGATAGTATTTTTCATGAAATACTGGCTTTATGGCCGAGACCGAGACATAGTGCCAAGCATTTAATATATGCAGTAATTAAACAAACCGAGCCTGATGGCCCAAGGCTCAAAGGTGAGGCGTCAAGACCACGAGGGCTGAAACCGAGCTTCAAGTTAGGGCCAAATCCCAATCGGGCTTATGACGAAATGTTGTTTTATGGTCGATGCTAAGCTGTAAGAAGACAGAACTTGGAGCATTCAGTATATCCTGTAGCCAATCGGATCAACCAAGTACTCCCCACATGAACCCGAGGGCCAAAGGCCCGAGGAGTCAACCCACAATGTCAGCCTATCAACCCGAGGGCCGTAGGCCCGAGGCCACTGTCTACACGAACCCGAGGGCCGAAGGTCCGAGGAGTTAACCCACGCTCTCAGATTATCAACCCGAGGATCGGAGGCCCGAGGCCCCTGTCTAAACGAACCCGAGGGTTCGAGGCATTAATACCCGCTGCCAGGTATATCAACAGGAGGGCTGCAGGAGCAAGGTCACCATCCACACAAACCCGAGGGCCGAAGGCCCGAGGGGTTAACTCACGCTGTCAGTCTAACCAACCGTGGGCTGAAGGCCCGAATGGCTAACCCACGCTATCAGTCTATGGACCCCAGGGCCGTAGGCTCGAGGACACAGTTTACACGACCGTGAGAAGGCTCGAGAGGTTAACCCACGCTGTCAGCCTAACAAACCGAGAGCCGTAAGGCCGAGGCTACAGGCCACACGATCCCGAGGGCCGAAGGCCCGAGGGGTTACCCTTCGCTGTCAGTCTATGAACCTGATGGTCGTAGGCTTGAGGACACAGTTCACGCGATCCCGAGGGCCGAAGGCCCGAGGGGTTAACCTTCGCTGTCAGTCTATGAACCTGAGGGTCGTAGGCTCGAGAACACAGTTCACGCGATCCCGAGGGCCGAAGGCCCGAGGGGTTATCTCACTCTGTCAGTTTAACAAACCGAGGGCCGTAGCGCCGAGGCTACAGTCCACACTATCCCGAGTGCCGAAGGCCCGAGGGGTTAACCCACGCTGTCAGTCTAACAAACCAAGAGCCGAAGAGACTTTTTTTGATGACTGTCAAAATATACGAAAAAGGTTTTGCGTTGATATTTGTGAAGTTGCACATAGTTATATAATTTTTACTTTGCAGTTGCTAAAATATTAATGTGACACATGCTGGGATTATTTTGACAGGTAATATGTACACATATTTTTGATTGGTAAATTTGTTCAGATGCATAATAATATGTATCTTTCTATGCTCATTTATTTTTGAAGCCTTGGATTTGCTCATATATTTATGAACTCGACTGTACATAATCGTAAGCGTATGAGACATCAAAAGAAACGTCTTCAAAATTTATAGAAACTTTTTTCTTTAAGCGGATCGTTTTGGAGATATCAGCTATTAAAGCCGTTGAAAGTGTGCCCTTGTTCAATTATTTTAATGTACGGGGTATAAAGTTCTGAGAAAAATGGTGTTGATAAATTGTTGAGGGTTGAAGAATGCAGTCCTCACTTATTAATATAGCGTCTGCTGATACTTTTGAATAGTTGTAGGCTATTAAATTTAAGGTATTTCTTGTAAATTGATTGGTCATGTCTCTTAAAATAATTGACGCAGTTTTTATAATTTGTTCCATTTACACATACATTTTTAAGGTCTTCACACATGATAACATAACAACTCAACAGCGACTCGACACTATGCCAAATATTGAAATTTAAGCTCTATGTCAAATGTTCTGATTAATTTAAAAAAATATATATTAAAGTAGGGTGGGTGAATATCTGAGCGTTTCAACCGCCTAATTTTGGTGGCATCATTTTTGCCGAAGTTTCTAAACGTCTAAATGTTATACTTCATTTGTACATGGTAGGTATCGTGCCTCCTTCAAATGACAAAGTAGCACAGTGTAACGAAAAGAAACTTCGGCAAAAATGATGCCACCAAAATTAGGCGGCTGAAACGCTCAGATATTCACTCGGGTACAACGAGTGGTCTACGCGTCAACCCCGACACGTTCGTCACACATTGACCACACGTTGTCCACGCGCCGACTATGCGTTTGCGACTGACGTGTATCGAGCAACCATTTGCATTGCCCACTCGTTCACACCGCGTTGTCCATTAGTAGTACGGTCAAATCGTATATTAAACTCGCAAAACATGTAGTAAAGCTGCATTTTTGGTATGTTATTTAGACACCATAGGGCAGTATAAAACCACATTTTGCAAGCAAAAAAAAGTTGTGCTAGCTACGTTATACGTGAAAAAGTGTGAAATTTACTGTCTATTTTTTATTTCTGATTTTTATAAAAAAAGCCTTACGTTTTTTGACAATATGTATCAGGTAACGTTTAACGATGAATGAATTTGTAACAAGATGAGATAACATGCATTACCGTGGGTCTTATAGTTTCAGAGATTCAAGACTTCAAATAGTACCCTGTTTTGTAAACTAGATAAAATGTTGAGTTTTGCTAACGTTTTTGGTTTAATGTCGCCTTACCTAATTATGCTACGAAAACATGAAATAATTATCTTATAGCGCAATTAATATTCTTTCATTTAAGGGTAAAATCAGGTCAGTAAACTTTGTGATTGAAACTAAAAACGCGAAATTCAAAAAGCAGGAGGTCCGCTATCTAAGTTTTTCATACAAATCGCAAGTCGTGTTGCAAAGCTGCAATTTTAGTATATTATATAGGCCCTATAAGGACGTACAAAAATGCATATTACAAGAAAAACTAAAAAGGAATTTCTGCATAGGACGAAAAAAACTGAAAAAATATTGGACTTCTTTTACTTTTTGACGTTTAATTATCAAACTTTTATCTTTTTGATACTAATTGCTACAAAACATAGAAAGAATATGAAATTTGAAAGGATTTGAGCTACCTTGCATTACCCTAAATTATATAGATTTAGAGAAACGACGTTTCAAAATGTGCCCTTCATTAAGTTAAGAAAATAAATGCATGTTTTGAAGCCTCGTATACTTCCAACTATAAGACTTACAGTAATTGTTATCGGCTCAATTTGTTCCAAATTTAATGTAGTTATTATCTACAGTTACTTTTTTTTTCTTAGCGCGAACGTTTTGCCAATATTTAGTGAATAGCTTTAACGTAACCTAAAATTTGTTTATGTTTTGATAAAAGGGCACTTTATGAAATGTCGTATCTCAAAATATATATAACTTACGGTGATGCAACGTAGCTCAAAGCCTTTCAAATTTAATGTTCTTTCTTAGTTATATAGCAATCAGTATCAAAAAGATAATAGATTTTTAGTTAAACGTCAAAAACTAAAAAAAGTGCGATTTTTTTTCCGTTTTTTACGTCCTATGCCCAAATTATTTTTTTGTTTTTCTTTTAATATGCATTTTCGTATATATCTATAAGGCCTTTATAATATACCAAAATTGCAGCTTTACAACTCGACTTGCGATTTGTATTAAAAACTTAGATAGCGGGCCTCCTGCCTTTGGAATTTCGGGTTTATACTTTCAACTACAAAGTTCACTGACCTAATTTTACCCTTAAATTAAAGAATATTAAGTGCGCTATAAGGTCATTATTGCATGTTTTTCGTAGCATAATTAGGTGAGGCGATATTAAGTCGAAAACGTTAGCAAAACACAAAATTTTATCTAGCTTACAAAAAGGGGTACTTTTTAAAGTCTCGAATCTCTGAAACTGTAAGACCTACGGTAATGCATGTTAGCTCAACTTGTTGGAAATTTATTAGTCTTAAAACGTTTATTCACATATGATATCAAAAAACGTAAGGTTTTATAAATAAAAATCAGAAACTAAAAAATGGCTGTAAATTTCGCAGTTTTTCACGTACTACCCAGCTAGCACAACTTTTTTTGCTTGCAAAATATGGTTTTATACTGTCCTATGGTGTCTAAACAACATACCAAAAATGCAGCGATACTACTTGATTTTCGAGTTTAGGGTAAAATTATGTACGATTTAACCGTACTATAGTGACCATTCCGTGGTGCAATTAGTAGACTACTCGAAAGTGTGAGTAGAGTTGCTGCCGCGTTGGCGTGGCGTCCTTATGAGTATAATGTGCGAAGACCTCTTTATACTACTATACTTCAAAAACAATTTTCTGTATTTTGTTTACATTTCAGTGACCGTCGGTAACCTAACGACTGGATACACGAGCGACTGGGCACCAGTTGTCCCTAATTTTAAAGACCCCGTGTTGACTCCCTTTAAAACATATCTGATGTCTGATGCCGAAGCGTTGTCGATAGAAAAATGTATGATTATAGGTGCTATCATTGGTGAGTTCACACATTTAAGTATACATACAGGTACAGGTTATTTTTTTATCATCATCATCATATCAGCCGAAAGGCGTCCACTGCTGAACATAGGCCTCCCCCAAAGATTGCCACAATGACCTGTTCTGCGCCACCCTCATCCAGCGGACTCCTGCGATCTTCACCAGGTCATCAGTCCACCTCGTGGGGGTACGTGGCCGCCACTCGAAAACCTTCCCGCCCCAACGGCCATCGGTTCTACGCGCAATGTGCCTCGCCCACTGCCACTTCAGTTTAGCGATTCGGAGAGCTATTTCGGTTTCTTTGGTTCTGGTCGTCAAACGTCTACCTATTATGAATAATAAAAAAAAGTTAATTCTAAGGTCATACTTATTTAGTGATCGGAACCTTGGGTGCAAAACTTTAACAAAACTTCTCACCATCAGCCTATGATAGTCCACTGCTGGACGTAGGCCTCTCCTACTAACTATGCGTATAAAGGCATTAGGAGGTAAATGCCCGTAATCGCCACGCTGGGCAAGCGGATTGGCGATCGCAGTAATGTGTCCACTATGATGACATTGATGACGCTGCTGTCCATCATCAATCTTTTATCAAATAATGGTCAGTGACACTTCAATCCCTTAGTCGACTCTTACGACACCCGCACGAGGAGTTGGGGTGGCGACAAATGTATTCTTATTGCCGTTACCATACGGCGGATAGGTACCCTGTATTATACTCGTTATAATGGGCTAGTGGATCACCTTACACTGTTGTTACAGGTGCACTTATATCCGGCTTCATATCGAACATGGTCGGCCGTAAGCTATGCCTGCAGCTTACCCCTTGCTTCAGCCTGGTCGGGAACATAGTCATTGCTAAGGCTCACAATTTAGCAATGGTAGCTGTAGGCAGAAGTTTCGTCGGCGTGGCTGTTGGGTCTATCACTCTGCTTAACATTGTTTACCTTAGCGAGATTGCGTAAGTATTTATCGTAGATGGCACAAGTTTCAATTTTGATTCCGATTCGATTTTCTAAATTTACTTTGTAACTATATGGGGAATGAAGATATCATGATTATCTACTTCCATACAAAAAATAATTCATACATTTAGTTTTAATTATTACAGTAATTATCACATAAATTCAATAATAGTACACCAAACGAAGGAAACTCAAAGGAAAAAAACTCGTGTATAAGCGAATTATGGCACAGTTGTAGGGAATGGTGTTTTAAACCACGTTCTAAAAGTACTGGTGATTAGGGGTGGAGCTAACGGGGGGAGAGGGGTGTAAAGAACCTTATTTTTAGGGTTCCGTAGCCAAAATGGCAAAAACGGAACCCTTGTAGATTCGTTATGTCCGTCTGTCCGTCTGTCCGTCTGTCCGTCTGTCACAGCCGATTTACTCGGAAACTATAAATGCTACAGTAACGAAATTTGGTAAGGATATGTGTTGTATGAACCGCTACAGGATTATGATACTAAATTGTAAAAAAAACCATTGGGGTGGGGGCCCTCCATACATGTAACTGAGGGATAGAATTTTTTTTTTAGTTGTACATAAGCGTGTGGGGTATTAATAGAAAGGTCTTTGAAAATGATATGAAAGTTTATACATTACATTTTTATTTAAGCAAATCGCTTTCGAAATATCAGCTCTCAAAGTCTGAAAAATGTGTCCCCCCCCCCCTCTATTTTTTAAACTACGCGATATAAAATTCTGAAAAAATATATGTTATGCACATTAATAAACTCTGTCAATGATTTTTGGTTTGATTAAATTATCTCCTATAGTTTTTGAGGTAGGTTGAATTTAACTGTATTTTTTTAATAATAAATTGATAATGGTACGGAACCCTTCGCGCGCGAGTCCGACTCGCACTTGGCCGGTTTTTTTAATTTCTTCCATTACGCTATCGCTATACAAAGTCTATAAAAACGATGGCGTAATGGAAAAAAAACATTTTTGGACATTTTTTTCTCCTAGTAGGATTGAAAGAGCTCGTGATCCTAAGTCGAACAATCCCAAACTTGTCCTTGAATAAATTGATTTTTAATAATAAATTTTGATAATGGTACGGAACCCTATGCGCGCGAGTCCGACTCGCACTTGGCCGGTTTTTTTAATTTTTCGTAACTAACTCGTAAACCGTGGCTTATAGTAAAAAACGTTCTAGAGTATATAAGTAATCTACATACAATTCTCTACAAAAAAGATATATCTCTATTTAGCAAAACGCGTTATTTAGGTCGAAGATTGTTAAAAATGTTTCAAGTTTTCGACTCATTATGGGGATCATCATCTGGGGCACCCTCGGCCAAAGCCCGACATGACATGTTCTTTGTTGAATGTTGTGCAAATTTTGTCATAAATTACGTGAGTGACCCATTTTGTTATATACTTTAACAGTAAACAATTAAAACAAAATAGAGTTTGTATCTTGAATTAAATACATTTATTCATAATGTATACCCCGTGAACTGAAAAAAAATGGGTTTCATTGTTCAGTGGCTATGAACAATAAATGCCCGGGAAAAATTGAAAGCGGAACGCGTATTTAATATTAATTCGCTGTGACATTCGTTTCTGCCTCAATTTACTTTTTATGTTATTTACCTAGATACTTGTTGTTGGCCGTTAAAAAAGGCTTTAGTATTAAATTTGAATAAGCAATTATAATTACCTACCTACGAGTACATGATAGGATGAGAATTTAACGCCCTATTTCAGATTTCCCAGATCAACATATCCGTCAGATAAAATAATCACTACCTATACTTTTCCCAGACATAATTATAAAAGAAAATGACTGCTAACATTTATCTGACAGATATATAAATTTTGTGTTACAAGGGATCGAATTGATCAAAATGATATATTATTTTTCCGGCGAGGCCCTATGTTGAATCCCGAATGAAGCGATGGATTCTAAAGTAGAATCCTGAGCATAGTGAGTGATTCAAGGGTTAACGCCCAAGGTAAAAATAATTTTAATACCGTGTGACACATACCGCTTTTCACACCACCTATGAGAAAAATAATAGATGTATTACATTATTAAATATTTTTTCGCATAATGCATTCGTAATTGATTATGTACCTACGTGTATTTATTTTCATATTTCATTGTTATCTTTTAAGCTGGCAACAGAAAGTAAAAGCAAAAGTGCTACTTTTAACCCTCAGGGAAGAAATGACCCTTATTCGAATAGGTGGTGAGAAAAAAATACTGGCACTCTCATGCTACATTTTTTTTTAGTTCACCGCACATTAGAGGCTCCTTAATAGCGATGGCCGGCATCATGCATACACTTGGCAGTTTACTGATGCATTCTCTAGGACCGTACCTGTCGACTCTTGTGAATTGCTACATTGGCATCGGTATTAGTTGCGCGCATGTGTTGGCGTTGTTTTATGTACCAGAATCTCCGGTTTATCAAGTGATGAAAGGTAAGAGGACTGAGAGGAATACATGGGCGTCTAACACTAGTTCAATGCCTCCAAAACGATTGCCGTGGTGAGTAGACGTACCTACCTTGAGTTATCAAGTGACTGTTACGTCAGGTTGTACTCGATTTAATATATAAGGTCTTTTCAAATTGTTCACGGATACCTTAGGGTATGCATGTGTTCATGATAACGGACAACTTTCCTTATGAGACTCATATCGAAATCTTAAAAAAGAATCGTCTTCTCATGGAGTTTTCTCAAGTGTTTTCATCGGGTGAACAACATTTCATAGAAAGTGATTATTTTTTCGATTTTTCGATGAGTCCCATAAGTAAAATGATTCCTTATCATGAACACATGCCTAAAGTATCCGTGACTAATTTGAAAACACCCTGTATAAAGCAGTCTATTGAGCTGACTGCATGTAATTTTTAAAGTCAATCTGCATAGCAAACATTTGTGTGGCTGTTTTCCCCTATTAACCGTCTTAAAAAAAAGGAGGAGGTTCTCAATTCGACTGATGTTTTTTTAATGCATGTTACCCGATATCTCCGAGAATCGTGAACCGATTTTTTTGTGATCGAACGTGCATAACCTTGAGATGGTCCCGTTGGCACCAAGTTGTAGTCTGATGATGGGATCTTGGAGAAATCGAGGGATCTCTTGAAATGTTATAGGTGCATGTATGATTTGATGGAAAGTAGGATTTGATGATAGGAAACCAATGATGGAAACCACAAATGATAGCATCATGGAGAAATCGGTTAAAATTGTTAATTAAGTAGGTGATTCTTATTGAACACCTTGTTTAACCAATTATCGTGTCATTTTATGAGCGTATAATTGTCACGCTTTTGTCGTTTACCGTAGATAACGTAAGTACGAGAGCTTGGCGCCGCATGGTAACGGCAGTAAGAATACATTTGCCACCAAACCACCCTCTTCCCGTGGGTGTCGTAAGAGTCGCCTATGGGATAAGGGGGAGAAAGGGTGCCTGACCATTCGTTTATGAAAATTGATGATGACAGCAGCGTCATCATAGTAGACACACTACTGCGACCGCCAATCCACTTGGTCATAGTTGCGATTATGGGCATTTACGTATAATACGTCCATAGGCATAGGTAACCGCGGCCCACCCGCGAACTTCGAAATCCGAAAATTTCGAGAATTTGTCTCTCACTCTGATGACGCCTTCGTTGGACTCAAAGAGAAAAAGACATCGAAATTTACGTAGAGGCCTACGTCCCGAGACAGGGTAATGATGATAATAAGAGCGGGATGGAGTTCTTTTTTTTATGCAACAAAGATTTAAAAAATAATTTACTTGTTTTAGGTAAACTTCACGAGGCGAAACTAACTCTTCACAATTTAGGAAGAACTGAAAACATCAATGAAGAAGTTAAAATTATTTACAAGCACGCAGACGGAGCGTTACAAACGCCAACCAACGACACACCAAAAAGATTCGCAAGGAAGGATAGAAAATCCTTTTTTATATCAACTATTCTGTTTAGTCTGCAGGCTGGTGGTGGAAGAACGGCAGTAATGTATTTTGCCGTTGAGATCTTTAGAAGCCCACAGTCTTCAGTATATCCTAATGTGGGATCGATTGTGCTTGGTTTAACAGAGTTGGGT
This sequence comes from Thaumatotibia leucotreta, assembly GCA_025490895.1. Classification (NCBI taxonomy): domain Eukaryota; kingdom Metazoa; phylum Arthropoda; class Insecta; order Lepidoptera; family Tortricidae; genus Thaumatotibia; species Thaumatotibia leucotreta. The sequence continues at coordinate 114,313 of JALPQI010002321.1, forward strand.
GGGGTTATGCTTACCCCTATTCTGGTTGAGAGATGCGGGCGCCGAATCATGCTGCTGATGTCGCTTGGTTGCTGTTCTTTGTTGATGGTGAGCTCTCTTTTGATAGAATAGAATATCTTAAGAGCATGTTCAAAAAGTTTTTCCATTTGGATCATATGGATATGAAAGGATATGAAACGTTCCTTTTTTGTAGATTTCTATACATTTTTGGTAACAAAGAAGGATCGTTTCATACAAACATTTTGAGACATTTTGGGAAATGTGGTGGATCTTGCTCAACATCATTGACTCTACCAGCCTATATTTTTTATTAATATCGAAGACGTGATGCAAAAGTTTTTTTTTTAGAAATTGCATATAACTCGATAAAATACACCTTGTTCTGCCGGAAATGAATGTTCTAGAGTTACATACGCATTTACAATTTTACATCGATTAAAAATGAAGGGTCCACGGAAAGAACATATAAATATAGTTCAGACCCTTAGTTTAAGGTAGTTTTATAAAATTTATTGTAGTTTTCTATTGTATTTAGTTTTTTTT